>OY769910.1:15799812-15928236 GCA_963669185.1 Dyspetes luteomarginatus | reverse complement strand
GAGAGAGAGAGAGAGAGAGAGAGAGAAGAGAGAGAGAGAGAGAGAGAGAGAGAGAGAGAGAGAGACTGATCGACTGTAATACTTTGCAGTCCTTGGTGAACGCCCAAGATCAAGATCATCAGAGCGTCATCTTGAGACAGTCTGCAAGTGCTCGTGGAGAGTAGAATGCGTGTGTGCACCCCTTTCACTGCATTTTGCACTTTTCCCCCCCTCATTCCACTACATTATACATAGATGTGAACCTAGCTTCGAACCACTTCCGGTTGTCTGATGGAAGTTTTCGAAAGTTTATACAGGGAAAAATGAAACAAGTCATAAATATATTACGATTTTTATAGTTATACCGGTGCAATCACCGGTATAACTATAAATAAATATATAACAAGAAAAGTTGGGAGGCATTGCGATGATTTTTGCGAGGAAATGCCGTAAATGGAAAAATTATTGTTGGTTACAGCGATAAGAGTTAAAGTGCAGTTAAAGTGAAAAATGTTTGATGAGCTTTTTTATTATGGATTTTGGTGGAACTTTGGAAACTATGGATTGGAAAAAAAAAAAAAAGACTTTAAAAGGAAAATTGGCTTGATTTATTTTACCCGGGAAAAAGTGTCTAACAGGACGACAAAGCTTCGATGGTTACGAGTATTAATATAATTAGGATAGATGGGGTGATTTTAGCCACTTTGAGTCCAGTTTTAGCCCCCCCCCCCCCCCCCCCGCACCCTCTTTCAAAGGATAAAACTCTAAGTAGGATCGAATTTTGGGAAAAATATTTAGTGGGTAATTTTGTAAATTTATGGGAGGAGCATCGAAATATAAACAGGACAAATTTTAGGCTACTAAGAAGCCCTCACAGGACACATCAAACTTGCAGAGATTTGGAATTTTTATATTTTTGACAGGTGAAAAATCTTGATTTATGCAAAGTTTTGAAAGTTTTGTTTCGTTTCCAAGATCAAAGAGAGCAAAATATCGTCAATTGTAAAATTTTGATATATTCGATACATTAATCAATGCCTCATGTATCGCTGCGTCTAGAGGGTAAAAAAAAAGATGCAATTGTAAAATAAGATTCGGTTTTTTCGAAACTTCGATTCGAAGCCCGCTATATATCATTAAAATGTAAAATTATCACAGTATTTTCAAAGAATTAATGCATAATTAATTAATGCATAATTAATTAATGCATAATTAATTAATGCATAATTAATTAATGCATAATTAATTAATGCATAATTAATTAATGCATAATTAATTAATGCATAATTAATTAATGCATAATTAATTAATGCATAATTAATTAATGCATAATTAATGAATGCATAATTAATTAATGCATAATTTGTATTCATTTCAAACAATGCAGAGTATGGAAATTGAAAAATTTATACATTTCTATTCTTCGGCTATTGTCAATGACGATATGCAGCAAAGATTTTTTTTTCAAATAACGCTGTACTATTTATTATATGTTGAAAAACGTTTTTTTTATTTATTACTTGGAGTCAAAAAGCTAATGCGTTTATTAAAATTCGTGGAAGGTTTTTTTTTTTGTAGAGATAGTCGTTACTTTTTTATTGAGATGATTCTGAAGGCGAGAAAAAATTGCAATTTTTTGTATGCCTTCTGTGAAAGTAGAGCGATAAAGTTTTGAATGATTTTGCGAACGATGAATCCGGAAGATCGTAAAACATCGAGAATACATAAAGCAAAAAATCAAGAGTAAATTGAGTAAAATATCAAGAGCACATCAGCACATTGATGAATAAAAAAAGTGTTCTCCTTTCGCCACCGAGTCACGAATTCTCCTTCTATATATATATATATATTTTTTTTTTTTCGTCATATTTTATACAGATCCTTGAACTTGAATAATATATAAATATACAGATATACAGATAAGACGTACAAGTCGTTGACTAGCACTTTCGTTCGTGCGTTTAATGATCCCATACAGGGCAAAATAGAGAAAGGTGCTAATCGTAAATTATTGATAAGTACAACAAAAAACGCAATGTGACGTGTGCAGGCTGTAAAAATGCACCAGCAGGCATGGTGGGGCGAGTTCTTTGGCACTAGAGAGTAATCACAGTGGGAGAATTTCATATATAACGACATGGAAGGGATTGGAAAAAGGAAATAGAAGGCTCGCTCATGATCTTGACTCTCCAGTCACAGTCGCAGACTTCTAGAGGCTGGATGGGTCGAGTATACCGAGGAGTATGAAAGAAAGTACAGAAAAAAAATTGTCTGGAAAATATTTCAATATTTCAGGATTTATTGAAAAATATTTATCCACATCAATGAATAAGATTTATTCGATTGCATAATTTAGATTGAAGGGTAATAAAATTTTATGAATCATTTGTACGAGCTTTTCTGAAATAAAATGATATTTCGAAACGAGAGTGAATTTTTCTTTAAAAGGGTCCCATTAAATTTTAAAATTAGGTTAAATTGAGGTATGAAAAAAATACCTTAATATGTTTTTTTTTCTATATCAAAAACTCATTCTATAATCTTATACACATATGGATGTAAAATAAAATGCTGTCAATGAAGTGTGTGCAATTAATTTTTATTTCACTAAGGCTATATATATATGTTGATTTGCCTCAATGAAGACATTAAACGTAAAGACGTTTTGGACAGTCACGATTGAAATCATTTAGACAGCCCCGTTAGACGTGTATGTAACAAATAATAATATCAGTGATAATGAAAAAGAGTTGGCAACCTCTTGCATAGGAGTATTATATTTGAAGAGATTCAACATGTTTGATGATCAAGATTGAGATAAATCATATATAGAGGCTCATTATAGACACTTTGTGGCTCTTAAAGGCAATAAGCGTAATATGGTAACTATAAATTAATCGACTGTTGACTCTCGACTTTATTTGACGTGAAAGTTCTCTCGAAGATTTATCATGATGATGCTACAATTAATTAATTAATTTATTCATTCATTGAGATAGATCTATAAGAAAAGGAGTCGTTATTTATGGTTTCTGTGATCAGTTGACAGTAATTACATGATACCAAATCCTATAAAAATCTTTAAACAATAATTTTTATTTTATTAAGACTCTTGAAACCCTTTAATTTGGATATATTGATTGTATAACTGGTCCAGAATTGTTGATTTTTTTAGAATGTATATTATACGTAATAACAATCAACGTTCTAGGCATTATTTCTGACTTATATGTGACACACGATAAATATTAAAAATGTTTCAACTCTCATTTGAACCCGATCCTCGAGTTTATTAAACTTACAAGTCCTGACAAAGATTTATTATATAAAAGCCGGAATAAAAGATTGAACGAAGACGATCTTCATTAATCGATTCCTCATCCTCGCATTCATCAAAGTCTTTTACTCCGTTTATTTTTTACCTGCTCCTAGTAAATGTGGGTGCACACTAAGAATAATGAAAAAATCACACTGGTTTCTTTCTTCATAAAATCAACCAGAGCCCGCTACTGAAAATTAACTGAAAATCAATTAAAAATCAATTGAAAATTAACTACGTAAATCAATTAAAAATTAACTACGCAAATCAATTAAAAATTAACTACGTAAATCAATTAAAAATGAACTACGTAAATCAATTAAAAATTAACTACGTAAATCAACTGGAAATCAATTGAAAATTAACTGAAAATCAATTAAAAATTAACTACGTAAATCAACTGGAAATCAACTATGTAAATCAACCGACAGTGCTAACAAGCAAATCGTAAATTTGGTTCAATTTTAGTTCAGTGATTGTATATAAATCAGCCGAAAATATCCCTCGATCGAGGTTGATTAACGGTTGACTTTAAGAAGGAAAGCAACACGGTTGGTTGATTTTTAGTTAAAAATTGAGAATCAACCAACTAGAAACTAATTTTTCACTATTTATTAACGGAATTTATTAAAAAATCAACCGAGAAATTAACCTGAAAGTTAACAATTAACTCGAATTCGTTATGGGTGCATCAGTACGATCTTTGACGCATACACCGAAGATATTTTGAAAAAAAAGCAAAAGTGGAATTTACGAGCAGCACTTGGAAAGCTGAATCGCGCCGCTGTCGTATTTAGTCGTGTAAACGCGAGGAATTCGCACAGCGTGAAGAACTCGGTTGAACGTTCGTTTTCACCGACAAGCTGCAGTTGGCTCTTTTATGCAGAGATTGGGTCCGAATCACGTACATGATAAAACAGAAGCCGACACACGATATGTTCTATAGTTACGAAAAAAAAAAAAATCCTCGAGAAATTTACACCTATAGGCTTGCAGCCTATAAGTGTAAATTTCTCGCGGATTTTTTTTTTTTTTTTCAAAGTATTTTCCATGAAATAAATTGCAGACGATTTTGTTTTTATTATTTTTTTTCCTCTTTCAATCATCTTATTTATAAAGGCAGAACAGAGAAGGCAGGCAGAAGGAGGTATATCTCTGCTAATTCTATACAGAGAAGGGATATGATTTTAAAAAGTTACAATTAATATGTTAATTATTATACTCAGATCATTTTAATTATGTGGGGTATTGTAGGATGAATCTATCGGGTTGTGACCCTCAACATTTTTATTCTATTTTTTCCTCCTCGGTATTTTGTGAAGCAACGTGAAAAAAAACACTGCGTACCAATAATCAGATTCAAAAAAAAATTTGATCGTTTTTCATGAAATTTTGAATGTACACTGTTAGATGGTATCGACAATTTTGAAATTTGTACAGTAAGATCTTTGTTGAAATACAATAAAACATTTTTTTTAATTCCCCGAATACAGCTGTGGCTCTATTATGCTTGTTTAAAAAATTATTTTTTTACTAAAATGAACTTTCGTTATTTTATATCAACAAATTATTTTAATTTCATCATAAACTGGGGATTTGAATAATAGAGTTATTCATAATTTTTAATGAAAATCATTTTTTACTTGAAGAGTAACCGCATAATTTGAAAAAAAAAAAAATTAACACGGTGAGGGTTACGACCCAATTTGGCCTGGAATGACCTAAGCATGAATCAGTAAAACTTTACACGTTCGGTTTTAATATTCTAATTGATATTTAACTTTGTCCTCTGTGTATGCATTTAACGATAATCTTTGCACCAGCAGGGTTTTCTTCAACGTCGTAATTTAATAATTAAGATTTATTGCCAGTCTCTCGAGATTTATCGAGCGTGAATTTTGTAGAGAGATGAATTTGCTATGCAAGAATTATTCGAAATGTAATGTGTGAATTATTCGATGTACCTATCAAGTCGTTATACATGTTAGTAAAACCAAAAATGATTAATTCAATTTTATCCAAAACCGGATGACATATATATAATTAACAATTTTTCGTTGACATTAATTTCTAATGAAAAATTGTCTTTGGAATAGTTTAGATTCCAAGCGAAGATATTTCGCACTGGAAGAAAAAATGTTGGATCGAATACTACATCTGAGGTACAATATTTAATTATTGATAGAAAATATGGAAGTTTCACTTATTAAATTTCGTATGCGTGATCGGTGAAACATGAGTCGATCCTATTCCACAAGTAAACTGATATTCGAGAGTGAAAGATTTAATAAGCTGTTGCATATATACACACGCATTGATCAATATTTAAATGCACACACACATATATATATATATATATACGTATGTAAGAGATAGGCGTTAACGTTTTCTTAAATACGAACTCGAGTATATCGTTTAGTAGAAAATCCATTCTAACTTATTCCCCTCATCACATACACAGAAAGAGAGAGAGAGAGAGAGAGAGAGAAAGATCTCGACTGCAACGATCATTATGCATCTTGGCGATTTTATCGGCAAAACATGGTACAAAATTGAGCAAAGTCCCGTTGGCTATCGATGCATTAGGTAGATATAGGTGGGAGGATACAGAATTACTGCTGCAGCAGCAGGAGCAGCAGCAGCAGCAGCAGCAGCAGCATTAATATAGCTTCGATGCTCTTTTTATCTTCTATAAAAGAGGAGAGGCTGGCTAGTTGCTGGCGCAATATATCTGGATCAGTCGAAGGAGAATAAGCGAGCTCACGACTTGTCCAACCGGCTTACACGGTCACCACACTTAACATCCTTTTACACAAGAAAACGTGGTAAAATTCTTCGTCAATTGATCGAATTTCTTCACTGTAGCTCGTTAGAAATTCAAGGCCAATTATAGGAATCGCAAGTGTGGAGTTATGCAGTCGATTATCGTGAGTAGATTTATAACTTGATATTCCTTAATAAGTTCAATAGATTTGTCAAGAAATTTAACTGGTATTTTTCTTTTGGTAATTTTAGTCGTTACTTGAGACAAATTGTTTTCCTTCGTGCAGTGCTTTAGATACGATTAATTCTGGGATATACAAGTGGATTACCTACTCGAGGAAATAACCAAACGAGTAAACTCGTTGTCGTTGAACTTGAAACGACCGTGACGAGACACACGTTGAATTCAATCTGAAGTTTGTGGATCGTCTTAACGAGGAAGAATTTTTGTCTGATTAATATGAAGTTTGTGGTGAGTTGGAGTTTTACTATTTTTACGTAATTTAGCGGTCAAAGGGACGTAGTGAGCGAGAATTGATAATAGAGGATAGTTGATCAAAATTAAAATACTTAAATAATTCGATCGAAGGATCTTTTTTTAATTTTAACGTAAATGTAACGTAATTTGGTACACAAATGTTCGATGAGTAATGCCTGATTAATTATTTTGATAAAATGATTCGAAAAAATTGTTCGATAACTTTGTGAGGGGCCTTAAAATCTAGATCAATTGTCAGAAAAAATTCCCAATTTATTTTTCAAGGATCGATTTATCATCCGTTATTGACCGAACACGAAAAATAGTTTTTCGTGTATGTTTTATTTTAATAAATTTTGGCATAGACGAAAATATTGGATATTCATAACGAAATAAAGTTTCAAATGAAAATGTGAAACTTTCCAAGAGGAAAGTTACATTTGTTAAAACTGACAAAGTTATTCTGCTAATAACATTTTTTTAGTCCCGCAATACAATTGTATTTGAATTAAAATGATAAACTAGAAAATTAAAAAATCTTTTTAAGCCTTTTTGGGGTTTTAACATAATTTCTCATTCTGATATGAATAACCCCAAAGTATCATTTTTTCATGTCAAAGCCCACTCGATGGCTCTAATTTTATCATTATAATTATTTAAATATCGTGTCCTTTTCAAAATTTAGTATCTCAAGCTTTGATTTTATTATTTAAAAGCCTCAGCTTACTAACAATTACAAGCTCAATTTCAATCATAAAATAAAATAAACCAAAGTTTTAACTGATAAATATATACTATCCTATGTCAATCAGGTAATCAGTTTTTTGGTTCTGGCCCTATGCGAGCTTCGAATTCTCCAAGCCAAGTAAGTTATCCCATAATTTTTATTCGAATGAATTTATTTGCTCACAATGAAATATGCCCAAATAAATGACAAAGAAAAATCAAATTAAATCTTAATTTTTTATTTCGTGAAATAGGAAGGTTGTAGTTGTGATGCAGCGTCACGTGCGTCGAACTCCATCCTCACCGTTGCGTCATTTGATAATGATGCATGCCAAGAAAAATCCATATTCGAATAATAATTTCCCAGGTCATGAGAAATACGGTTATCCACAACGAGGTCAATTTTATCATCCGAAGGATCCTCAATTGGCCAAAGAGCAATATCCCCAGGGTGGGGATGATTTTGATCAAGGTCACGACGAAGTTAACCACGTTGTCGTGCCACATGGCAAGGGCATAACTCACGGAGTTTCTTTTGGCAAAGGTTACATTCCGTTTGAGACTTACAAGGATAATCGTCCATCAGTTTCTCATCATCAGGATTATAAACTGTCAATTCCAATGGGCCAGGACATTAATTACAGGCCAACAATGCATTATCCTTCCCGTCCAAGTTACGCTCAAGCTTACATTTCACAACAGGCTGATTCCTATGTGGGAAATCAGGATAAAAATGAGGATGAGCTGCAGGACAGGATACAGGATCGTGGGGCCCAAAAATATGTAACTGGAAAGCCTAATTATGATTCTTCGAACGCTGGTACCATTGGTCCAAATTATGGGGTTACTCAAAATGTTCAAAGACTTTCTGGCAAACCGACACTTTATTTAACGTCACAAATCCCTCAGGCAAATTTAGTCCCGAATAAACAAGCAATTATACTTCGTGAGAGTATCGTTATGGATGATTATCATAAGAAAATTGCGGAATTGACCAAAAATTGGCCATCAAATTTCATCAACAGTAATTTAATACCAGGAACTATTGGCAACTCAGCTCATCAAGAATCACAGCAACAGTTTGGATTGTCCAGACAGTTTGATGGTCATAATACAATGCAAAGATTTTCTGGTGGTACTGGACTCGATTTGAACCTGGGTCAGGCCCAATATCAACAGGGTTATGCTGTAAGGGAAGACGTTCTTGATACACCCCATGATTTTCGTACAATGCCCATTCAAACAGCTCCGGTACATCAGACAACGATTCAGCTGCAACAGCAAACATTTGACCAAATTTCTAAACAACAGCAGCCATTTCAACAAATTATTCATCAACAGATTCCTCAAGAAAACGAGCCTGTTCAACAAATTATTCATCAGCAACAAATTCAACAGCAACCACTTCAACAAATTCAACAGCAACCACTTGAACAAATTCAACAGCAACCACTTGAACAAATTCAACAGCAACCACTTGAACAAATCATTCAACAGCCTGTGCAGCCAGCTGTGCAAAAATCATTGCAGCATATTTTTCCACAGTCACAACAAGTTCCTGCCAATTATGCACTGCAGAGCTATCGTTCATGGCTGAAATAAAATGAATCGTTAAAGACGATCAATTCAAATGGATTCATTTTGATTTTTTTTTTTTTAAACTCTAACTATTCTCACCAAAGGTTACAGACTGGCACTCAGAGCATTATTTAGGGCGACTGTTGTATTAATATTCATTCCTCATTGTACGTTTTATTTTTCAATTATTTTTTTTACTTATGTCGAACATCATTGCCATTGTATTATTTATCCAGGATCGTAATAGTGATTAAGTGTATTCCTCGTCGTTGCAATTATCAGATGTGCATCATTTTAATGAATAAGCAATTGAATATAATTTTCTAGCCAAATAATTGTTTTAAATATATTAGTCTTGATGATAAAACTATATATATATTGTATTATCCCTAAGCATTTGGATTTTATTTTATTTTATTTGTTAACATATTGTCCACAATGATCATCAGTTTCAACGTGGCATGATTTTGAATGTTTCATTCGAACGCTGCCTAATTCTGGTTATCAATGATCTACGTATTTATAATAATTTTACTATTTTTTTAAATACTATTTATATGAGATTAGAGAATTTTTTATAAATAAATATCATGGATTTTTATGTGGCTTGAATTTTTTATCGATCCTTAATTACGTCCTTTTTTAAATTATCGATCGCATCATGAATCAGTTGTGAACGTAAATCTCAATGTAATTTCGTCACGATTCACCCAGCGTCGAACTGAATATGAGAAAAGAGAAAAAAAAAAGAGCAACGACATTCGATCTCGTTGAAGTATGGAATGATAGTGTGAACGAGATTCAGAGTTCAGACAAATGCCACGGTCATCAGGGAGTATCTCATTCGTCCGGACCACATTCGACGACAACGGCTGTGAGCACTTTCACTGTTGCTCGACCATCACCGACGAAGCCGATGACCACTTGAGTGTTTGAAAGTCTAGAAAGTTTACAGTCTCCCAACTGAAGAATTCCCATGCTACCGGCGATATCTCGGAGAATGTTTCTTTTCTCATTGTGCGATCGAAACATTTCGCAAACGTTGACAGATCTTGTACTCTCTTTACCAAATTAACAAATATTCTTGACCTTTAATTTTATATTAATTTTAATAAAATTCGAGCCTATACATTTGCTGCAGAAGCAACGGCCATATTTTTTAAATGAAGATTTTATATATAAAATGAAATTGCGAACTGGCTGGTAAGATTTTTAATTGATCTGAGATTTTATCACAAATTTCATTTGATTTGGTGTACAAATTTAATTTTGAAAAAAAAACAGGCAAAAGATTTTAAGTTATAAAAATAAGTGAAAATGTTGTTTAATGATCAGACAAGCTCATTGCAGCGAAAATATTGCCTATTCGTGCTCACTCATCGATGGCACACATTGAATCTTTGAAGATTAATGTTATCATTTTGCAGCGTGTTATTTATCAACTGTTTTGGTTTCCCATTTGAACGTATAATTTTTTTAAATCGTAAATTAATATTTTTAATGAAATTCGAGCCTATACATTTGCTGCAAAAGCAACGGCAATATTTTTTAAATGAAGATTTTATATATAAAATGAAATTGCGAACTGGCTGGTAAGATTTTTAATTGATCTGAGATTTTATCACAAATTTCATTTGATTTGGTGTACAAATTTAATTTTGAAAAAAAAACAGGCAAAAGATTTTAAGTTATAAAAATAAGTGAAAATGTTGTTTAATGATCAGACAAGCTCATTGCACCAAAAATATTGCCTATTCGTGCTCACGTATCGATGGCACACATTGAATCTTTGAAGATTAATGTTATCATTTTGCAGCGTGTTATTTATCAACTGTTTTGGTTTCCCATTTGAACGTATAATTTTTTTAAATCGTAAATTAAATTTTTTAAATAATTGGTATGTAATTTTTTCCACGTGGTTTTTTAAACAAATTTAATTCGAGACGTCCATGTCCATGTCGACCATGAAAAATTCTCTTTTTTCGAAACTTGTTTTTTTTTTTTTTCGTAATTGTGATGCTAACATTTCTTTGCATAAGAGGAAATATCTATGTATTGTCAGAAAATTTGTGTTCCTTGGTATTAAAGAAAATGTAAAATTTGTAGGTAAAACAAGAAAAAATCTCGTTATTATAAATAAATATGGAAATTCCATAGAAAAATTTACTTATAGCAGCTAAGACCTTGATCCATTTTTGCAACAATTTCTTGTACATCTCATTGTTGGAATGATCGTACGTGATCTTGTTCTCGTTCTCGTGCAGTCAAGAATCTTCTGAGCCAAAGAGATATTTACTTCCCGGATAGACGCGAGTTCGTCGCGTGAAAGGGAAAATAAAAGTCACGTTAACCATTCTGTATATATATATCTATATATAAAACTCTTTCAGGTTCAGTCAGATGTATATATATATACATCTGACTGAACCTGAAAGAGTCTGGGAGAAGAGTGAAGCGTCGAGAAAGGCTCTCGATTGGTTCAACTTCAAGATCAGAGTCGGATATCTCGTTTCAAAGAACGTCAAGATATAACTGGTAGTATTTTTCCCCCACCCAGAAAAAGATCGTGGTGCCACGACGAGTACGTGTGGGTAAGGACGAGCTCTGCCAAATAAGGATATTGCCATGCTGAGAGGCAGGGAAAGATCAACAAAGACGAAAGTGGAATGTGTCTAGGACGTTGGTCATGCTGGAGATTGCACGTCTTTTCGCGGTGTTATCGCGTGGAAAAAACGAAGATGAGACGATCAGCACAAGGAGGAGAGAAAGATTAGGATTATACTGGTCAAGAGGAATAATTCGGGTCAGACAGCGCGGTCAAACAAGATTTTAAAATTAAATTAGAAAACATGGCCTTTTTTTATATGGTTATGTGTACCGGAAATGAGCCATTGAGATATTTATTAGCTCTTTTGAATAACGCCATGAATGTTTTTCAAAGCGCAGAAGTGGAACGTTGAATTTTGTTTTTTTTAAATGTCAAAAATTGTCGCATGCTATTGGGTAATAATTGTACAGGGCTTTTCGGTAATTAAAAATAAAATCTTATGCAGTCAATAGAGAATTCATTTTGAAAATCAAAATGGATGGTATAAGAAATGGTATTACAAAAATTGGACGGTTCTATTCAATAGAAAAATTATTAGTATTACTCAAAAAATAAGCTGTTTGTAAAATTGAAAAATGTTCAACGAAATGGATCATATGCAATGAAATATTTAAAAAAAATAAAAATAATATACTCTTTTATAGTATTTATATTTTTTTATCCGATTCGAAAATTATCCAACTAAAATATAAGATCTGCCAATCATGATTAAATTTATTTTTATCTAGAAAAAAATGGTATCATAGTTCCCAAATTTTTTTTTATCATAAAAATACAACGATTTCCTTAGAAGATTTTTGTAAACAGAAATAAATTAAATTTCGTTTAGTTGATCCTCATTGCCCCCTGGGCAGGCTTAAGCTCATGGCAAACTGACAAATTTCCTTCCGTTAGAGTTCCTAATCGAATCGATTATCACGTGACATGATTTATCGAACATTTCAGAATCCTTTACTATAATTCTTTCAAAATTAACAAGTCCCGAATAACACGAAAGTCCTGCTGTTCCGTGGTAAATTTCGTATTTTTTAAATACAATCATCTCGTCGGAGAAAGTTTCGTTTTCCAAAAAGTTACGAAATCATCGATGAAAGTAAAATTAATCTCAGCTCTGATTCTAATTATATTATCTTAATCTTCATCAACGATTTAATAAAAACTTATCGTTCTATATTCGATATATTTCTTTTATGGGAAATAGTTACACATTTATATTTCGTACAGTGAAACGTCAAAAGTATATTCACTGATTAATCGAGCCACATTTTTCAAGCTGTAAAAGAAATTTATCCTCTACTTTGATTCTCACTATTCAATGATTTTTTTTTTTTCGCTCCAATGACATGAATTTTTCTCACAATTTTTCTCACACGAGAAAACAATTGTCGCGAAAGTGCATAATTCATAAACACGAGAATCGTTAACAATGCTCATGAAGAAATCTATGCATGATTAAAAAATCCCACGGAAGAATTATTCGATACCGGAAATTTACAATGTACGCAGAAATCCTCATGTTACGAGTAGGATTATAGAGAAAAATATGAGATACTTTTATCTCGAGTGGAAAAACATTATTCTCGTAGATTTATTTTCCACAAAGTCAGAAAAGCATACTGAGAAAATAATGTTTCAATTTTTATAAATTTCCTAGTTACGGTTTTATGGGAAATTAAAAAAAAAAAACAAAAATGTCTCTTTGTTCTCCAGCTCGACGAAATTTCATCAAGCTATTCAGCTAAAAATTGTCTATGCAGAAATACACTATAATACAAATATTTGTCATTGTATTTCCGGAGAATATCGTATCGAGTTACCTTCGAGTGATTTTTCAAAGATTTATCAAAATTGATCAATTTGAAGAAAGATGAAATTTTCGTAATTTTTTAAATATTTACAGAGCTTTTTATGAGAGAGCTAAAATTGTTAAAGGTCACATAGATGATTGACTTTGCCAATAAGGCAAAATTATGAGATAAAAGTTGAAATTTTTACTATTTTTTTTTTATTCCTGTAGCAAAGACAATGGAATTTGCGTAAAAGGTAAAAGTTTTCGAAAAAGAGAGAACGCCGGGTAGTAGTGTCAAATTTGTTCGGAGAAAATTCAAGGCGGAAGGGATCTCTCAAAGAGTCTCACGTAGATCTGGGACCAGTTTCGCGAAGAAGGGAATATACGCCGCTGCAGATGAAAGTGGGTTGCACATGTACATGTCCGCGACTCTCGTTCATGATCGAGAGCCAACAACGCCGTGTTTGCCACAATCGAGTTCAATGACACTGGTGGATTTTCACTGGGTATAAAACTCAGCGGGATATTTATATCGTTAATAAAAAGAAAATGTTGAAATAATGTTTTTTTTGTTGTTTTAATTTCACTAAAAAATTGATAATCGCAATATTTTTGCATGACGAGTACGACCGAAGCAATCCTAAAGTACGGAACTAAATGATATAACGTGGGTTATACGGGTCAGCAGGAGGTCAAGTCAAGGCCGGACTGGTTAAGAAAAATGCCAGTTTTCGAAAGGTATCGTCGACACTAATGTCCAGATAAAATCTGCGAGCACTAATTATAATCAAAAAAGTTTTTAAGTATTTTTTTTTTCCATGCTATAAACAAAGCTAAAATTAGGTTTAAAATAAATTAATTTTTCTGTAAATTAATGTCACTCAGCAATTATTATACAAAGGCAATAAATACTTTGAGGCGATTTAAAATAATGAATGGAATATTTAAACAAAAATACTGCTTAGATATCGGGAAAAGAAAGAAATGAAAGGTTGAAAGATAACCTTTGACCCAAACTGCGACAAAACTTTCACTACGTGTGACAATAAAATCCTTCAAATATATGCTTGTGGCAAGATTAAAGATTCGTCAGTGATAGTTGCTCACCCGATATAATCGATACAAGAGTACAAATATATCCTAGAAAGTCATACGCAATATAAATTTCACCAAATCCACATTGAAGATACCTTCCAATCCAACAAATTAGTCCGCTTCGTGCATTTCCTTTTTAATTGCTTATCGGTATGGAATATTTATTCAATTTTAATTATACAGTTGATATTTCGTAGTCTTTGGTTCTTTGCTAGTTGAGTTTATTGGCCTTGTGAGATGTATAATATTATATAGCCTGGAGGAGCAGTTAAAACCATGAGAAAAGGCAGGAGGAGGAGGAGGAGGAGGAGGAAGAGGAGGAGGAGGAGGGGGGGTTACATATAATGTTAAACGATGAAAGGGCAGAGAGCCATGCAGTCTCTGCTCCCACGATTCTTCACTCACTTTCTCTGCTCGCGTGTAGCTTCTCCACGGGGCAACAGGCGCGATACGCGTCTCTCTTATATGATTTTATATCACTTGCAAGCAGTTAAAAAACAATTTTTATAGAGAGATCGTGCACGCATAATCGCGTACCTTCCGCAACTTCATTTATTAATGTCCCCATAGGCATAGAAATCATTGATCGAATAATTATCAACGAGCATTAATTCTTAATAAATATAAATAATTTTTTTCAAATCAATGACTATAATATTCTCATTGAAATATTTTAAACGTTTTTTTTTTTTGTTTAAAATAATGTCTTCGTTTGCTTCAATTATTATAAATTATTTTATAATAAAGAAAATTGTCAATTATTATTATTTTATAATGAATATTTTGGGTGGAAAAATTCATCATTATAATGTTAAAAAATCATTTTGTATATTTTTTGTATTCCAATAGTCTACATATGTCATTGAATGAAGCTTTGAAATAGTAGACGAGTCATAATTTGAAAATGAAAATGAAAAAAAAAAAAATCAAATGTCAAGTGGTCCACCGTATAATGCCCTGACTTTCTCGTAAATTCTTCCGGCTTAATTACCCTGAATATTATGCGACATCGAAAAGTCTACATATTTAACGGATGTGAGAGGTACTGGGGATAGATAGACTACTTAAATAAACGTCTATGTTGACTAATTTTTCGGCCACTAGAAATCATCGATTAAAATGATTTCTTCTCGCCTTTAATTCTGTACAAAAATAATCCTCGAGAAAAAATTATTATTTAGAGTCAAGAGAGAAATTTAGTCATGCAACGTCCCTAAGAGGAAATAGAAGCAACATTTTGTTTCGCATACTTGAACATTTTGATGACTAACAATTGTCGTTGATCTGTGAGCTACGACAGCTCGACTATTACACACACGTGGTTGAAAGTTGCTTGCATACGTAATTCAAAAATTATAGAGCTGAGATTTTAAACAACGCATGTACACTATTTATAATATTTATATTCACATAAATATATTTACACGTAGAAATTTCGTATGTTCGTGAGAAGTTCTTGAATCGCCGATGTGTTGCAAGTTTGACATTAAAAACTTGAAAAAAAGAAGAGGTCATCGCAAAAATGAATAATAATTTTTAAATAATTTTGCGACTTCATATAATTATAAATAATTGTGAAAAAATTCTGTTTTTTTTTTTTTTTTTCTAATTTTCAACAAAAGTTTGCAATAATAATTCTTTCACAATGGATATTAATTTTACTCACTTTGTTTAATAAAAAAAAAATAACAGAGTTAAAATCATCGTCTGTTAACAGCAGTAGAAAAAAAATGTTACATACATTTTTTATGCTCAAAAAATTGAGCACGCTTGAGAATTTTTTTCACTTTCAAAACGAGTAATCTTTCGATATTAAAGGGGGGAAGGGGGAGAGAGAGAGAGAGAGAGCCTGACCACCCAGAAGTTTCGTATCTGTCCAGCAGTGTTAAATTTTTTGTCCCCAATTTAAATTGAGTTGAAGCAACAGAAAAAATCCTGTAAGGTGAACGTATGACACCACGCACAGTTGGCAGTAGCCGGAAATGGCACGTTAATCTATGCCTGTATAAATTCTCAATGTATAAACGTTGTGAGTGACAACCTATGTGAACTCTGAATGCTCTGAATAATTTACGGTATAAGGATGATACAAATGTGTACATAAAAAAAAATATATGAATATACCAACGAGTGGTGATTCTCGGTGGTTAATTATATAATGTAATAATTATCCTGCTGTCAAACATGACACGAAATATTTTACATTGCAATTGCGCATTATGACTCGCTGAGATAAAAGTAAGAAAACAGTTGCATGCTCGTGTGAATGAGAAGCTAAAAATGGAGCTCGGTGTTGAAATGAAATTGGTCTAGACACGCATGTTGCTAAATAACATAAATACACGTAAATATATAACTCTATATATATATATATATATATATATATGGACATGTGTAACGGAGACATGAAAAACACGTGTAGAGATCTGGAACTTAATCTATATATGTATAAAATTATACGGAAACTACTCGCGTTCACGAGTCTCTGGTTGAGCACTCTAAATGAGCTCTATGTATTCGTAATCCACACGAAGTGGGTGCGTAACAAAACTCGTGGTGATTCTGTCACCGAGACTCTTGAGTAAACGATATCGTGTATCATGCGGAAAGCTCCAGACGAATAATAATATTTTCTACATACATCGGATAATTTCAATTTTACCTTTGAAAAATATTTTTAGACGACAATTATTTGAGCAACCATAATTTTTTTTTGTCATCATTGATTTGAATCTAATTGAATGAATGAATTATGAGTTTCTCATTTTTTATTCAATATGAAAATTTCCATATTAAAAAAGTCCAGAAAAAAAAATGATTAAACGTTAAGAAAAAATTGTCCCCGAGACTTTTAACATTGGCTGATTTAGATTCGAATGGAAAATTTTCATAATTAGCAACCCCTTAAATTCAGTAAATTCCAAAATTAACAAATAAATTATCCTTCCATTCATAAACAACAATTCCATACATTGCACTTTTCACGACACTTCCTTCATACACTTGCACTCTTCTCCTTACTTCCGGTGCAGAAAAAAAAAAAAAAAAAAATCACAAAACGAAACCAGCTAATTCTCAAATTTGGGAGAAATTTCGTGACTTTCAACATCGCGCGTTCAATTGATACTAAAGTGGCCTATACACCTTTTTCTACATCCGAGTCGAGAAGTTGCAAACTCGAGTGTGTCACGAAAAAAAAAAAAAAAAAAAATGTGGGTATGAGACACGTGTCTTTTATCCATACAAGCCGATCGTCTTGTTTACGAAAAAAAAAATCTCGTTAAAGAGCAGGAAAATTGATAATTACTAAAGTTTCGCTCGACAAAGATATTCACAATGAATAGTTAAATATTCCAAAGTGCATACTTTGTCTCGTTTCATCCGGAATTCTCATTTCCGGTGGGTCTGTAGGAGCCTGGAGAATAATTGACGTGTGTGCCTGTGTGTGTGTGTGTGAAAATTTAAGTGGGGGTTGAACATTTTCTTCGCAAGAGAGAGCGAGAGTGAGAGCGAGCGAGAGAGAGAGAGAGAGAGAGAGAGAGAGAGAGAGAGAGAGAGAGAGAGAGAGAGAGAGAGAGAGCGCGAGAGTGAGAGCGAGCGAGAGAGAGAGAGAGAGAGAGAGAGAGAGAGAGAGAGAGAGAGAAGAAGAAGAAGATCGCGAGTACGAAATATGCAGACAACGGATATGTACAACAAAGTGCGAGCACTCGTGGAGAACGCCTGGAGCGCCAATTTCTCTGTCGGCTGTGGGTCATGGCCGTCAGAGAGTGTGTGGGGTATAAACCTGAAGGAACTCTCGCTTCCTCGTCTCCTCGTTGTCTTCTCCTTCTGCTTCATACGGCCACACACACACACACACACACACACACACACACACACACACACACACACACATACACACACACACACACACACACACACACACACACACACACACACACACACACACACACACACACACACACACACACACACACACACACACACACACACACACACACACACACACACACACACACACACACGGGCGCGCGCACACGCGCACACACACACACACACACACACACACACACACACACACACACACGGGCGCGCGCACACGCGCACACACACACACACACACGCACACACACACACGGGCGCGCGCGCGCGCATGCACACATGCGAGGTGCACCGAAGCAACAGCTCTCGATGGTCACGCCTCCCCACCCTCAGTCAAAACACCACCACCTTTTCCTACCTTCTTACATCGTCTCTTTCCGGTATTTTCTCACGACGGTGTATATATAGGTCCGGTAAAGCTCACATATATATGACAGTGAGGATCTATCTGTTCGAGAGTGTGGATCAGTAAACGCGTTGATAGGATTTATCAATACCGGAAAAGAGTCGGGAATTTGGGAGTTTGACACCTTTTTTTTAACATGGCTTTCCGGCTGAAAGTAAGCATTGATTGAAGAAAAATTCTGAGAGATCATTAATGGATAATCGGCTTGGAATTCGTTGGAAAGTTTTTAAAATCAGTTTTTTGGCAGTTATTATTGGAGACACTATAAGTTTTTTGTTTTCAGTGCGAACGGGGCTAAATTCTAGAATTAGAGGATAATGTAAAAATATATATATATATATATATATATATATATATATATATATATATCGAACTGGATGGGCAATTTTTTAAAGACAAAAATTGGTTGATACTTTTTAATGAAAATAATTCGTCACAAAATAATCAGTCCTTGGAAGAGAAGATTTTTTTGAACTTTTGGAAGTTTTGAAGATCATTAGGTTTTTTTTTTTTTTATTGCTTCTGTTCCCTCCCTTGTTAGTTGACTTGTTAGTTTTCATGGTTATTATGCCGACAACATTCAATTCTTGATTCACTATGAAATGTGTTTGTTTTTGAGATATAACGATATGGATCGCTAATTTTTTCAAGAAAGAAATTAATTGATCGCTCATAATAAAAATAAAAATAAAAATGAGCACATAAAAACTTTCAACATTTTCGTTATAGGATTAGAAATATTGATTATAGATTAACGATTATTTTTTACAAATAAAAATAATAATTTTATTGCAGTTGAGCTGTTTACTGCTCGCAGCAACCTTCGCGATCGCTTCGGCGACCTTTGGAAAAGAACAGTGAGTTTTCCCATGGAATTTAATCCGATTGCAAAATTTAACCAACTTAAAATAAATGCAACGTTTTCAAACTCGATACTTTTTTTTTGCGCTCAGTGTCCACATAAAAATTCATCTGCCTGAGCCCCATCATGAGAAGCATGTAGTGAGCCATCATGACGAGCATGGGGGTGGTGGACCACCAGGTGGTGACGAACACATTGTGATAACGAGCCCAGGGGGCGGTGGAGGAGGGGGTGGACACTCCAGCAGCTTTGGTGGAGATTTCGGGGGTGGTCATGGCGGGGGTGGACACGATTTCGGAGGTGAGCTTAAAATAAAATGAATGATACACATTCTAAGATTTTTACCAAACCATTTTTCCAAAATCGAATTAAAACAATCATTAAATAAAAGAGAATCAAGTTAAGTGGAACATAAATTCTTGGATATTAAATTAGCACAATGAATATTCAGTTTCGTATAAAATATTGATGATGAGATGGAAAAGATTGTGATACTTATGGGGTATAAAATTGAGTGAAAAATGGTTGGCAGGAAGATGGAACGATTTTAGATTGCAAATTCATGGCTCGCTAATTTTTCAGGTGGTCACTCGTCTGGCGGGGGAGGATACGGTGGTGGTGGATTTGGAGGGGGTGGACACGATTTTGGAGGTGAGCTGGGAAAAAGAATGAATAATATGAGTTAATTCGAAGATTTTCTTCTCGCCATTCTTCGAAAATTGATTAAAAAATTATTAAAAAAACGTAGAAAAAAATTAATCAATTGAAGACTAATATAAATTCTTGGATATTAAATTGGGGCAATGAATATTCGATTACGTAACAAAATATTGAAAATAAGATCGAAATAATTTCGGATATATATGACATAAAATTGAGTGGAAAATGGTTGGTAGGACGATGGAACGATTTTAGATTGGAAATTCATGACTCGCTAATTTTTCAGGTGGTCACTCGTCTGGCGGGGGAGGGCACGGCGGTGGTGGATTTGGAGGGGGTGGACATGATTTTGGAGGTGAGCTTGAAAAAATAATGAATGATACGTGTTAATTCTAAGATTTTCTTCTCGCCATTTTTCGAAAATTGATTAAAAAATTATTAAAAAAACGTAGAAAAAAATTAATCAACTGAAGACTAATATAAATTCTTGGATATTAAATTGGGGCAATGAATATTCGATTACGTAACAAAATATTGAAAATAAGATCGAAATAATTTCGGATATATATGACATAAAATTGAGTGGACAATGGTTGGTAGGACGATGGAATGATTTTAGATTGGAAATTCATGACTCGCTAATTTTTCAGGTGGTCACTCGTCTGGTGGAGGAGGATATGGCGGTGGTGGACATGATTTTGGGGGTGAGCTTAAAAGAAAAGTGTCTTATATATGTTAATCCTAAGAATTTCTTCTCAACATTCTCTTAAAATTGCTATAAAGTCAGTAGAAGAATGTAGAAAAAATTGAGTCAAGTGGAGTCGAATATAAATTTTTGTTTTGTGTAACGAATATTCGATTGCTTATAAAATGTTGAAAATAATATGGAAAAGACTGTGAGACTTATATCATAAAATTCAGTGAACAATGGTTGGCAGGAAGGTGGAACGATTTTAGATTGGAAATTCATGAGTCACTAATTTTTCAGGTGGTTACTCATCTGGTGGGGGAGGGCACGGCGGTGGTGGACATGATTTTGGGGGTGAGCTTAAAAAAAAGTTTCCTTATATATGTTATTTGTACAATTTTCTTCTTAATACTCTTTTAAAATCGATGAAAAATCATTAGAAAAACGTGTAAAAAAATTAAATCGAGTGATGGCGAACATAAATTCTTTTATATATTAAAATTGTGTACAGAATATTCGATTGCGTATTAAATGTTGAAAATAAGATGGAAAAGATTGTGAGAGTTATGGCATAAAATTGAGTGAAACATGGTTGGCAGGAAGATGGAACGATTTTAGATTGGAAATTCATGAATCGTTAATTTTTCAGGTGGTCACTCGTCAGGCGGGGGAGGATATGGCGGTGGTGGATTTGGAGGTGGTGGACACGATTTTGGGGGTGAGCTTGAAAAAAAAAAAAATGAATTCTAAGATTCATTTTAGTTAATTCTAAGATTTCCTTCCCACCATTCTTCCAAAATCGATAAAAAATCATTAGTAAAATGTAGAAATAATTGAATCAAATGAAGGCGAATATAAATTCTTGGATATGAAATTAGCCCCATGAATATTCGGTTGCGTTCAAAATATTGAAAATGAGACGTAAAAATTGTGAGTGCTATGGCATAAAATTGAGTGAAAAATGGTTGGCAGGAAGTTGGAACGATTTTAGATTGAAAATTCATGAGTTGCCAATTTTTCAGGTGGTCACTCGTCTGGCGGGGGAGGGCACGGCGGTGGTGGACATGATTTTGGAGGTGAGCTTAAAAGAAAAGTGCCTTATGTATATTAATTCTAAGACTTTTTCCTTGTCATTTTTTTTAAATCGATGAAAAATCATTAGAAAAACGTGTAAAAAAATTGAATCGAGTGTTGGTGAACATAAACTCTTCTATATTAAATTTGTATAATGAATACTCGATTACGTAAAAAAAATGTTGAAAATGAGACAGAGAAAATTGTGAGAGTTATAGGATAAAATTGAATGAAAAATTGTTGGCAAGAAGATGGAACGATTTTAGATTGGAAATTTATGACTCGCTAATTTTTCAGGTGGTCACTCGTCTGGTGGGGGAGGATATGGCGGTGGTGGACATGATTTTGGAGGTGAGCTTAAAAGAAAAGTGCCTTATATATATTAATTCTAAGACTTTTTCCTTATCATTTTTTTTAAATCGATGAAAAATCATTAGAAAAACGTTTAAAAAAATTGAATCGAGTGTTGGCGAACATAAACTCTTCTATATTAAATTTGTATAATGAATACTCGATTACGTAAAAAAAATGTTGAAAATGAGACAGAAAAAATTGTGAGAGTTATAGGATAAAATTGAGTGAAAAATGGTTGGCAAGAAGATGGAACGATTTTAGATTGGAAATTTATGACTCGCTAATTTTTCAGGTGGTCACTCGTCTGGTGGGGGAGGATATGGCGGTGGTGGATTTGGGGGCGGTGGACACGACTTTGGGGGTGAGTTTGAAAAAAAAAAAAATCGAAATACATGTTAATTTTAAGATTTTCTTCTCACCATTCTTTTAAAATTGATAAAAAATCATTAGAAAAACATATGAAAAATTCAATCAAGAGCATTTGAACGCGTAAATTCTTGGATATCAAATTGGATATCAATGCATATTCGATTGCGTATAAAATATTTAAAATTCATCCATTAATTTTTCAGGTGGTCACTCGTCTGGCGGAGGAGGATACGGTGGTGGTGGATTTGGAGGGGGTGGACACGATTTCGGGGGTGAGATTTAATAAAAAGCCTAATACATGTTAATTCTGCGATTTCCTCCTCACAATTCTTCCAAAATCGGTATAAAATCATTAAAAAGTAAAAAAAAAATTGAATCAAGGCGAACATATATTTTTGGATATTAGATTGGCGCAATGCATAATCTATTCCGTATAAAATATTAAAAATTCGACGAAAAAAAAAATTGTGACGTTTATGGTATAAAATTGGATTAAAAATGGTTGGCAGGAAGATGGAATAATTTCAGATTGGAAATTCATGATTCGCTAATTTTTTAGGTGATCACTCGTCTGGCGGGGGAGGGCACGGTGGTGGATTCGGTCCTAGCAGTTTTGGCAGCAGTGGCCACGGTGGTTATTCGGGCGGTGGCGGTGGATACAGTTCAGGAGGAAGCAGCAGTTTTGTCAGCAGTGGCCATGACGATCACTCGATCGGCGGTGGCGGATACGGAAATAGTTTGTCTTCCGGATTCGGTAGCAGGTAACGGAATTTTTTTAAAATAATATTTCGATTAATTAATCACGATATATCGTACGCAATGACATTTGAAAACAAACGACTATAAATTTTTATAAATTTCATAAAAAAATGACAAATTTACTGAAATAAAATTATTTTCAATATATCAGTACGAAAAATTCAAGACAAAAGGCAGAAGCCTAAAGATCATTCTAGCAACATATAAAAAAAAAATTCAATTGGAAATAAAAAATGCTAACACCAAACAAATTACTTATGTATGAGTAAACGTTCGTAAGGATTGCAAGACTCATAAACTAATCGATGAATTAAAAAAAAACCACTCAAAAAAAAAACGAAAAATACGCTACAACCTGCCTATTCACAAAAAAACCTCCTCGTAAATTGAGTAATAGCTTTAAAATGATCTGTGGATAAAAAACATTTGGGAAAACTGATCTGTACAATTGCAATATTAATTTCAAACGACCTATGCATATGAAAAATGTACCCAAAAATTACCAAATTACATACGTATGTTGATAAATTTTCTTGTAAAAAATCGTGTCTAAAAATTGGAAAATTAATTTAATATGAATAATGAATTTTGCAACTTACTTTCAGTGGTCACGGTGGTTCATCCAGTAGTTTTGGCGGTAGTCACGGTGGCTCATCGGGTGGAGGTCTAGGAAGTTACTCGAGCGGCGGAGGTCACCACGACTCTTACTCAGGAGGTCACGGTTCCTCGTCTTACAGTAGTGGTGGAGGTGATTCTTACTCGGGAGGTCACGGTTCCTCGTCTTACAGTGGTGGTGGAGGTGGTGGAGGTGATTCTTACTCGGGCGGGCATGGTTCCTCGTCTTACAGCGGTGCAGATTCTTATTCCGTGGGTGGAAGCAGCGGAGGTCACGGTGGCTCTGGGGGTCATGGAGGATTCGCCGGATATCCTTAGAAAAATTCTCTTCCTAGGCGAAAAAAAAAAGCAAAAAAAAAGAAAAACGAAGATATGAGGAAAAGTAACAAAAAATCACAATACGAAAGTTAAAAGAAAAAGAAAAAAAGGAAAATTTTCATTTATGAAAAGGAAAAAAAGGATTCACAAGAAGACAAGCACGAGAAGTCTCTCGTGGAGAATGAGTCAAAAAACCGTCGCATTTACAAGCCAGAAGACAAAAAAATGATAAAACGATGAGGTCTCGTTTAAATATGAAGAAAAAAATCGAGTAAAAAGAGCTGGACGATTTTATAAACGATTCTTAAGAGACAAAGATTGATTGTTAGCATTTTGGATCGATTCCATTCCATTTTGGAACGATTGATCTAACCAACGATTTACCTTTATGGACCACACTTATTCACGTCCGTTTCTCTCTATCTCTTTTTCTCTCTTCCTCTCTCTTTTTCTCTCTTGCTCTCGTGAGGGCCTCGTGCATCTTGCAGGCTCGCGTGTGAAAGTCCCGAGACAGTAAAATGTGAGCCACATTTATATGTCTTCCTGCTGCCTGCCTTTTCGACTCTCGCGTACATCCGAGAGGAAGAGAGAGAAAAAAAAAGTTACGAACCAACGTAGCAGCGAAATTTAAAAACTCTCCTTTGTGACTTCAAAGTCTTTTTCACAATTATTATTATTCTAATTTTTTTTTCATCTCTTGAGAATCTTAAATTGTATTCCCCTTATTAGGGAATTGACGAGATTCTGAAGTGAACGCTGCACACCTGAGAAAGAATTGTCAAGTTTATGTCGATTCTGCATGCAATACTTTTCCTCCTTTTCTATCTCTTTTTTTTTTTTTATTACCGATATTTGTTTTAATGTAATTTTATTGTTGTATGATAAATCGAAATTTTTCTGTAAATAGCATCTCTTTTATCTGTTAATGATGTGTCGTTGATAATAAAATGTTTTTTTTTTTAAAACTCGTTTATATTTTTTATAATAATACAAGATTATTTTTTATTTGTGATTTATATCCCAGCTACTTCCGGTATCTGTGTATTCTCAAAAGAGTGCATAAACGATGCAACAGACGATTTTGTTTTTTTTTTTCAAAATGTAATATTATTTATAATTTCACGACCCAGTTGTATTTCCGATTTGCATATTATCGGAAAATTGGATGGAACAAATTTATCAATAATAATGATCAATTTGATAAAAGATGAATGAGAGTTTGGCGGGAGTTTGAAAAATTAATAAAGTCCACGAGAATTCTGCGAGCTATAAATTCATGGTAATTATGTTCTCTTTGCTCGAGAGTTGGGGGATTTCAACTTGGCTGCCGACAAGCGAGCTCTCGGTGAGAATCTAAAGTTTTTAGCTTATAATTCCGGTAAAACTCGACTGGAAACTCTTGAAAGTCCGCGAGGGGGATAAAGATAGATAGTTCGAGAGAAGAGTTCCTCTTTGAATAAATTCTCCGTCTCATCCTTGACTTCCGGAAAGTATCTCTAGACGGTCGATTAGCGAGTTATGAACATTTCCATGAGCATTAATTATACATGTATTTGCATATAAGGGGAAATCGCTCGAGTGCGAACGGTTTCGAATTTTATGAACTCTCACAGACTATTCTTGGAGAAAAAAAAAAATTATTTGCGTCATTACACACAAATCGTTGAGAGCAATTTTTTTTTTTTTTTTTATTATTAAATCGTTCGCACGAGTTCAGCGCTACCTATATATGTGCAGAAACATCAAGGTGAATGCAGGTGAGATTGCTCGCTAGAAATGGAAAGCTGTATTATCTTAGACGGAAAGTGAAAGATACTCTGTTCTTTAATGCAATATATATATATATATATATATATATATATATGTATATATATATATATATATAGTAATAGTAATAGTAATACTATATATATTATAGTAATATATATATATATATATACACACTTGTGTGTTTGTGATTGCTACAGCTGCTATGCGAGAGTATCGAAGAGCGAAAACATGATTTCACTCGATGCGTGTATGGATAAATGAGATAGATACAGATGAGGCTGCTGAACTTGCAATGTCACAATTTATATTAATTCAACTTGAGACATCACGATCATTAATCGTAGTACAACGTAGAAAGTTTTGACGGCATTACGAATTTTCAAGATTGTTACTTACGTGTAACGAGGAGTATTATTATTATTATTATTATAATTATAATTATTATTATTGTTATTATATTTCTTATATATCTAGAAGACGCACCACATTTAATTAATTGACTTAAAATATGTTTTATACGATTTAAGTAATATCATAATAATCATTTGGTCATAAAATTATAAAAAATAATAATAAATTACAGTGGAATCAGGAGAGGAAGTAAGAACGAAAGGGGAATAGGGATTGTAAAAGGAGGAGGGCCCCGTGCATAGGAAGAAATATAAAAAATAAATAGTAAATTCTTCTATAAATAGTAAATTCTATTCTATTTGGCATTACGAATTTTCAAGATTGTTACTTACGTGTAACGAGGAGTATTATTATTATTATTATTATTATTATTATTGTTATTATAATTGACTTAAAATATGTTTTATACGATTTAAGTAATATCGTAATAATTATTTGGTCATAAAATTATAAAAAATAATAATAAATTACAGTGGAATCAGGAGAGGAAGTAAGAACGAAAGGGGAATGGGGATTGTAAAAGGAGGAGGGCCCCGTGCATAGGAAGAAATATAAAAAATAAATAGTAAATTCTGTTTTCCAATGTCATATTTAGTGAAAATAAAACAAGTTTCAGGTTACAACCAGACAAACCAATAAAATTGATTAAAATTGAAGAAATTTCCTGATTTCGAAATTCATCTTCATGTGGTTTCTCTTCCTGGCTTAAAGTTACTGATAACTTTCGAGACTCTTCTCCCGTGCAAGCAAATTATCTTATTGCCATCGCGAGCGAAAGTCGAATCGACCCATTTTTCAGACCCGCTGTCTACATTTGGGTCTCGTGAATACACGCACATATATATATATATATATGTATAGATATATATGTATATATATATATATACATAAATATGTATATATATATGTATACGTATATATATATATATATATATATATATACATATATATATATATATATATATATATATATATTTGTTTACGATCCGCAACGATTATCCGAAAGCATATAAACTATCTGTACGCCTTATTATCTCACACCTGGTGTGTGTTCAACCTGGGTCTCTCGGGTGTTTTTTGAGTGGCAAAAACTTGAGTTATGAAACCATCTCGGTTGCAACTTCGAACGGAACAAAAAATTTATTATAATCTAGGGAGTTGAGAAGTTTCGTTGCAAAATCTCTTGGTAGTTTCTCCTATGAGCAAATTGTATGGAAAAATCAATGAATTTTGCTTAAATAAAATTTGAAATGATAATAAATCGTGAATAATTGATTTATCACGATTTATAGTTTTCAAAAATTATAAAACATTTTTTTTCGCACCGAAGCAAATTTCATGAAATAATAAAAATAATAAACAATCTTTATTGGAATGGAAAATTGAAAAAAAAATGTCATTCTGACGTGTGTCGGACAAATTTCCAATTAACACATTGTAACGATTACCGATCATGCATACACACGGAGAAGATTCACTTGACAGAATATTCATCTGAATCCCCAGATGACAGCGATGATTCAACTTTGACAAATGAAGATGACAAATAAATTACAACATGACGACCATTGTATAACTTAATAATAAAGTTAATAAACAGCTAAATATAATAAATTTAATAAACAGCTAAATATAATAAACTTAATAAACAGCTAAATATAATAAACTTAATAAACAGCTAAATATAATAAACTTAATAAACAGCTAAATATAATAAACTTAATAAACAGCTAAATATAATAAACTTAATAAACAGCTAAATATAATAAACTTAATAAACAGCTTTTTTTACGCGACTTGTAAATGTACGAATGTGCAAGCGAATGATACATCGCGACTAAAAAGTTATTAACTCCATTAAACGTTCTTTACTGTGTTTTTAGAGTGTTTAATAGTGAAGAAAAAAAAATTCTATATCTTTTTATAAAAAAGCGAGATATTATTTTTTCAACAGTAATATATTATTTCCAGTAAATTATTTTTTCAATATAATAAAATCTCGTAAATTTCGATAATAAGATCGTGGATTCTCGATCTGTTGATTTCATTCATGATGGAATTTTTTCTAAATTTGAAATCAATGAAATATCGGATATGCCAATGTTTTTCTCAAACATTCAGGAAACTAGAAACAAGTAGAATGTATTTAAATAAAAAAAAAAAAAACAAAAATCTTCGTAAGAAATCGTGAAAAATCGACGGAACTGAAATTCTATGTCGAATAAATTATACACCCCAACATATACGATAAAATCTCGACAATTTCGATAAATAAGGCCGATCAGTGTAGATCCATTAATCGCTCTCACGATGTAATTTTCTTTAAATTGCGAATTAACGGAAATACCGGATGTATAAATGTTAACCCCAAGGATCGATGAAACTTATCGATCGATCTGCACGAGAATGATAGTTGTCGATTTATAATACTTAGCTTTCCCTTTCTTGAAAAATATTTCATGTTCGTGGTAACGACCTCACGATTTCGCGACGTCAATAAAATGGCGTTATAAGTGTATGCAATGCGATTGCGTCGTTGCAATTTTTTTTCATTTTTTTTTTCAGAATTTTTCCATCAAGCAAACACGAAGATGAAAGACCGGAAGTGGAATTGATCGACTCAAGAAGGGGTGTGCAAGAGAGAGAGGAGAGAGAGGAGAGAGAGGAGAGAGAGAGAGAGAGAGAGAGAGAGAAAGAGAGAGAGAGAAAGAGAGAGAGAGAGTATTTTCAAACGTGACACACACACACACGGAGAGAAAACGCTTCGAGTGTCTGTTCTTTTTGCTTGGTGAGCGACAACACGAGAACGTTTTCATTACCCTATGTTTAACGTTTATAAAGGCCGCGAAGTGAAACGTCGTTTTAGTCTCGTATCTGAGACGATCGGAAAAGGGAGCCCGGGCGTGAAAAGAGAAAAATTTCGTGAGTGATCGAGTGACAATCTTGAGCCAAGCATGTTTCGAACACACGTGGGTGATTTTTTTTTTTTTTTTTAATAGTTTGTTATTTTTTTAATTTTATAAAAATGTAACTCAGATATGTAATTCATTCACGAGAAAAAGAAACGAAAGGATTAATTCCTTTTTGTTTACTCTATATATATATATATATATGAGCTGCTGAATGCATATATGGGTCTGATTACGAGACACGGAAGTGAAAATGTAGCCGGAAGATAAGAATATCGTGCATTATATATATGTAAATTTATAATATGGTTTTATGTAAATTTCAAATGAAAGGCAAGCAGCTTCGATTACGTGAAATTTGGTGAAGGCTTGTGATGGTTGGCTTTTGATAAAATTCTGACACTGTGTCAGTATGTTAATGTTATGAAATTAAGTTGAAGTTACTTTTGAGATGGGTGAAATAATTCCTGTGGCAAGGAACATCATGTAGAACGATCGTTATATTTGAATAATAATTATTAACTTCATTGATTTAATGGTTTTTTCAATCTTGTATTATATTAATTTTATGGGGTCAATAATAAAAAAAATATCTACCATAAGGGAAGATTTCATGTGAGAAAAATTACATTAAATTTTTTATCATGTAATTTATGAATAATTTTTCAGTTCCTGTTTGCAATTCTCGTAATTTTCGGACTGGTGTCTTCATTGCCATATCCCGGTGGCGGAGGAGAGCAGTGAGTATTTCACATAAATTTTGCAATAGACACAGTGAAGCGTTTGATGTTTTCATTTATTTTTCATATAAATAATTATTCTGGTTTTAAAATGTTTAATTTGATTATTACAGCACTCATATAAGGATTCACGTGCCTCATCACTACCATAAACACACGCATACGATTACGAAAAAAATTTATATCCCAGTGAAGGAACATAAAAAGGAACACTCACACTACAGTGAGGACGCTTGGTAATTGAAATGAAAAGTATTTTTCGAGAGTTGAGCAATTGTAGTGGTGAACAACTGGATTAGTTGAAATGTTATCAAAACGTTATTAAAATAATGTTGTTAAATCTCTATTATTAAAATATTGTTGTTAAATCTCTATTATTAAAATGTTGTTGAACTATGTATTATTAAAATATTGTTGTTAAATCTCTATTATTAAAATATTGTTGAAATATTATTGGGAAGAGTCCACAAAACTTTATTCGTCCACAAAATAAATTCTCACTCTAGCCTCATCCTCATTAATTATTAATTTACTTAAAAATCCTCAAATCATCGACGATTACAAATGCATTTATATGTACAGTGCTGATGAAAAGTTAAATTTGATGAAAATTTCAGTACATCGCGTAATAAGATAATAATTTGAAAAATTAAATATATTGAAAATCAGAACAACAATGATTTTTAATAATAATAATACCAAATAGTTATTAACAAAGCAGTTGAATACAAATTTGTCGACTTTCCTACAAAAAATTTAATTTATCATATCTAACCACCGATTTTTGTGAATGCGTAAGTTTTCGTAAAGAATTTTTTCTCTATTTCGTAATATATCGACTTTCACTTAATTTTCATGCAATTTAATTTTTTTATGAGAACGTCCACGTAGACGTTCACCTCAAGATAATATGAAATATCGTACGGTCAATAAGATTTTTTTTTTTCTTTTTCGTGATTTCATTGAGATTTTGAGGAAAATAAAACTTTTAGGAATCTCGTCTATTTATCATGCATTACTCGACGCTTAAATTATATTTTTACTTTTATTTTAAAACATCCATGAAAAATAATGGTTTATAAATAATTAAGTAGGAAGAACGGTGAGGTGGAAATTTTCCGTCTCCTCGAATATTCATGGGTAATAAATTGTAGATAATGTCGTGAAGGAAAGTTCGATAATCTGTCAGAATATTGGGAACAGTTTGGCAATGTGGGATAAGAAAAACACATTTTTTTTTCAGTATTTTTTTATATTTAAAAAAAAAAAACAATCATTGACATAAAAAAGATAATGTTTCTATATTTATGATCAGGTAACAGGTATAAAAGAATTATTACTATGTACATTTGTTTTATTCAAAATATACGCTCTGACGATCTTGACGATGCGGTTGAAATATCGTTGCGTATATTTCGTTGTCCACCCCCAGCATCCTTATCAAATAAGAACTCCGATATATACGATTTTTTGTCAACAAAAAAAAAAAATGTATGCAGCAAGTTTTTTTTAGTGAATTCTTCAAAGTTTCAAAGTTTTCTATTTGGCTAACAATTTTTTTGATTTTGTTTTTTTTTTTCTTTTAGAAATGTGCTCATCTTGCCTGCACTCAATTTTTGGTCTGTCAGTTGTTCAATGTTTGACAAGTTCTGAAAAAAAAATTGACGAAAAAAAAATGGTTATTAGTATGCGGTGAATGAAAAAAAAAAATAATAAAAATTGTGAATAGTTTATCAATACAAAAATTAAATAGTTAAAAAATTGAGAGATATTTATGAGTATGAAAAAAAATAATATAATCAAAATATTAATGATGAAAAATAGTGAAAAAATTAAAAAATTAAAAATATAAAAAATGTACAATCAGGAATTTGACTCACTGCTCAAGGGGATGATGATCTAGAGGGTCGTCTAGGTACTCTCTTCACCACCATTTTTCTTCGTGCTCGGGAACGTGAATTTTTTCGTGATGAACTGGATAAGGAACAGGCACGTGAACCTTCTCGACGTGATGAACTGGATAAGGTACTGGCACATGAACCTTCTCAACGTGATGAACAGGCACGTGAACGGGCACGTGAACCTTTTCAACGTGATGGACCGGATATGAAATTTTCTTCACGTGATGATGATGAACCGTATGAACATGATACGGTACATGAATTCGAACGTGGCTGCTGCAATTTATCGATGATTCATTTTTTCATTTATTTACAATATTTTTATTATTGAATTTATTCAAGTTATTTATTTTAGTGACAGTAGGAATTAAAAAATATTTTTTAACATGAACAATTATTGGTGATTTGAAGAAATTTTCATAATTTATTTTGCGTCAAAATTATGACAATTTTTGTTATCAAACTTTTTTATTATAATTTCAATTAATCTTCCAACAAAACCATCCCGAATTCTAAACAAATTAAGAATACTAAATAAAAAATAAATGATTATTCTAAATTCTTAATTGAACTAATATTGAAATTTTCATTTCCACATGATAATTATTCAATTATTTTGTCATAAAAGTCATCATGATTTTTTTTTTTTAATTCACAACACGTTTCTCGTAAATAGGCTTTCTTGTACTTACTGCCCATGTCCACCGGGTACAGGTGCAGCAATGACTGCTGCAGCCAGAATTCCGAACACGAGAAACTGGAACACGATCGTGTAAGTTTGTCAGAATTTCAAGTGTGTGTGTTTTTTTTTTTTTTTCTTCAATATATAGATATATATATATATATATATACATACATCGTGTATGTCTATGCAAATAAATTTTATGCTAAACGCGGATATTTTTATAATGTTGCAAAAATGATTGATTCGTTTCAATTTTTATTTTTTCCCTTCTCACGAATTCACGACATTTTTTTATATTAGCCATTCTCATCGTTCATTCCTTTTTTTTTTCTCGCTCTTCGTATACACATTCGCTCTCGATTACGTGGTGGAAATGTGAAAATATCCCGAGAGAGACACGTACAAGTATCAGCTATACGTATGTTACTTCTATTCACGATATTCACGAAAGGTTGAGGCGTCGAGGGAGGGATTTACGATTGCATGAACGCGAGCGAGGTATGTTGCGAATATACAATCGCATATTGGCGGCAAGATCAGACGAAAAAAAAAAAAAAAAAAAAAACGAAAATTCGCACAAACTGTCGCGTCTGACCGCGAGTCACGAGACGTATGAACTTTCGATGAAATTCGAGCTTCCTTTTTTTGTCTCATTGATCGTAAAATTCGCGCTGACAAATTATCGGCTTAATGGCTTAATTAAGATAAATTGATAAATTTCTTCATTAAATTTCAATAATTTTTTGCTTTTCATTTGGTATAATGTACTTGGATTGAATATAATTCGTTTGGATCAATGATCTTCTTCTTGATTAATATTAATTTAATTTCTACAAATTCATTTTTCTCCATACAGTGCAGTCAATAATTGTCAAGTTTACTTATTTTCATGTTTCAATATCGTCAAGTCGATTTACATCGATCATCGCTTGTGCAATTAATCAAAAAAAAAATCCACTTGTATTAAATTCTCGAGAAAAAGATTTAAAAAAAAATTGATCGCGAGTTTTCCGGTCGTTGAATCGTCGTTTCCGGTCTGGATTTATTGCACTGCACTTGGATGATCGATAAATAATTTTTTAATTTTTTATAAATATCAAAATCACGACTATCATCACAGATTCGACGTCTAAATTATACCAATTTTTTTTTCTTTTTCTTCATATAAAATGTAAAAATTAAAAAAAAAAAAAAAAAAAACACTTGTACTCACAGCGAGGGTGTGAGAGTACATGACGACGGTTTGGGGGGTTTTTTTTTTCAAGTTACGTTATTCGTTACTGAACGAATGCCGATACAGTTGTGACTTTAGCGGTCAGCGATGGGTTTATAAAGGTGGAGCCCGATGCCAAAACGCCACCCGGGGAACCGACGCAACCCGCACCAGGTTTCGTTAGGGTGGGAGCGAAAGAGTGACTCCCCTGCTTTCTGCTCTCTTAATTCGATATGTGTGAGTATTCTATATATATATATATATATATATATATATATATATATATATATATATATATGAATACATATATGTGTGTGTATAAAATCCTATCCGGTGAAGATCGTTACGTAAACGATCAAGGAAGCGGTTGCACGAACGTTCCCGACGACGACGACCACAACGAAGACGGGAACGACGTGTTACGTCGATGTTTGTAACGCATTCACCGCTGTTATGCGATATATATTTATAGTATATAATATATGAAGCAGCCAGGGTTTACTATATATATATATATATTTCGGGTATATGGAAATGAATAATATTTTTAGAAAAACTGCCGACCATATATTTGTGATGTTTACGAGAATTCATAGGAGCCTCCTTTCCCTCCTTTTCAAACATTGCAATACGATATCCGTAAACATTGAGCATTGGAGAGAGCTGTCCACGATTTTGTAACTTTTATCACCAAAAAACTTGACATCGAAAAAAAAAGGGAGTTTATTCGAGAACAATCCAACGCTTTTTGACAATTCGAGATAGAAACGAAGGAAAAAATTGTGCATATAAGTTTGCTTCTATACGGGCATATATTTGGTAATTTATGTATGGAAACAAATTTAACCTCGAAAGATCTACGCTCAATTTAGGATTAATCCAGAAATATTTGACAATCGGGGAAAGAAAAGAAAAATCTTGGAAAGTATTGAATTTGCGTATAGATTAAAAACTCTCCAAGCTTATTTAATCCAGAGATATGTCAACTGTGTTAAGTACCAAACCCTGGCCTGATCTATTCCCCCTCTCTTATGCTACGAGCCAATCAGTGTTTCCCAACGTTCCCCCACTTCTGATGCATGTAAGCTGATGTGAGAACGTCAGCTATCAGAGTCTCTACTGTATACAGGGATGATAAGTATTTCGTAACTTTGATCAAACGAGAAAAATGTAACCTTGAAAGATCTACGCTCAATTTAGGAATAATCCAGAAATCTTTACCAATCAGGGAACGAAAAGAAAAATCTTGGAAAGTATTGAATTTGCGTATAGATTAAAAACTCTCCAAGCTTATTTAATCCAGAGATATGTCAACTGTGTTAAGTACCAAACCCTGGCTTGATCTATTCCCCCTCTCTTATGCTACGAGCCAATCAGTGTTTTCCAATGTTCCCCCACTTCTCATGCATGTAAGCTGATCTGAGAAAGTCAACTATCAGAGTCTCTACTGTATATAGGGATGATAAGTATTTCGTAACTTTGATCAAACGAGAAAAATTTAACCTTGAAAGATCTACGCTCAATTTAGGAATAATCCAGAAATATTTGACAATCGGGAAAAGAAAAGAAAAATCTTGCAAAGTATTGAATTTGCGTATAGATTAAAAACTCTCCAAGCTTATTTAATTCAGAGATATATCAACTGTGTTAGGTACCTAACCCTGGCTTGATCTATTCCCCCTCTCTTATGCTACGAGCCAATCAGTGTTTTCTAACGTTCCCCCACTTCTCATGCATGTAAGCTGATGTGAGAACGTCAGCTATCAGAGTCTCTACTGTATACAGGGATGATAAGTATTTCGTAACTTTGATCAAACAAGAAAAATGTAACCTTGAAAGATCTACGCTCAATTTAGGAATAATCCAGAAATCTTTACCAATCAGGGAACGAAAAGAAAAATCTTGGAAAGTATTGAATTTGCGTATAGATTAAAAACTCTCCAAGCTTATTTAATCCAGAGATATGTCAACTGTGTTAAGTACCAAACCCTGGCTTGATCTATTCCCCCTCTCTTATGCTACGAGCCAATCAGTGTTTTCCAATGTTCCCCCACTTCTCATGCATGTAAGCTGATCTGAGAAAGTCAACTATCAGAGTCTCTACTGTATACAGGGATGATAAGTATTTCGTAACTTTGATCAAACGAGAAAAATTTAACCTTGAAAGATCTACGCTCAATTTAGGAATAATCCAGAAATATTTGCCAAACAGGGAACGAAAAGAAAAATCTTGGAAAGTATTGAATTTGCGTATAGATTAAAAACTCTCCAAGCTTATTTAATCCAGAGATATATCAACTGTGTTAAGTACCAAACCCTGGCCTGATCTATTCCCCCTCTCTTATGCTACGAGCCAATCAGTGTTTTCCAACGTTCCCCCACTTCTCATGCATGCTAGCTGACGTGAGAATGTCAACTATCGGAGTCTCTACTGTATACAGGGATGATAAGTATTTCGTAACTTTGATCAAACGAGAAAAATTTAACCTCGAAAGATCTACGCTCAATTTAGGAATAATCCAGAAATATTTGACAATCGGGAAAAGAAAAGAAAAATCTTGGAAAGTATTGAATTTGCGTATAGATTAAAAACTCTCCAAGCTTATTTAATTCAGAGATATATCAACTGTGTTAGGTACCTAACCCTGGCTTGATCTATTCCCCCTCTCTTATGCTACGAGCCAATCAGTGTTTTCTAACGTTCCCCCACTTCTCATGCATGTAAGCTGATGTGAGAACGTCAGCTATCAGAGTCTCTACTGTATAGAGGGATGATAAGTATTTCGTAACTTTTATCAAACGATAAACATTAGAAAAAGCATGCTAATGCGAGAGCGAACCATCATTACTTGATAATCAAAGAGAGGAAAAAAGATTAACATAAATGAAAATAAATTTTTCGATTTACTAAATTTGCATAATTTTCTCTGTTTAGCTAAAACTCCGTGTGCAAGATGTGAGTAAACATCTTCCCCAGTTGCTGGAATTATTCGAAAGAATTTTTGTCACCGAAGGAATATGATGAGAAGTAACTATGTGCACATTTACAATATACAATTTTTCAAATAATGTTATCAAGGGTAGGCCATTGATAATGATATTCAACTTTTACTCTTTACACTGAAACTGAATCTTCAACATTTCAACATTTCAAACTTATTCAGCTAATTGCATCAAATTTGCATCTTTGCCATTACATTTAACTTGAAATTTCATTAAATTTTAAGGTTTTACAATTAATTATTTTCCTGAGTGATACAAGAACGAGAGTGAAAGAAATCAAAGTTCAAAATTCATTGCCCTTTGTGTTGTTGCAGCTGTTTTTAAATTAAATTTTTACCTACAAGTGTAGTCATCCTGCTTATCATTTACTCTTTTATCTCTACTCGGAGTAAAAAAAAAATCTTTCTTCTATATAATCATACAACAAGGAAGACATTTTTTTGCACCCCTACGAAAAAATGGATCTGTTTAAATTGAATAGGTCCAATTTTTATTAACGAAATATTCATGACGTGAAAAAAACCGATGCTGTGAATAATAAAAATATTTTATGCCGACAGAGTTTGATCACATTTTTAGCTATACAATTAAGGAAAAGATGTTTGCACAGGGGCAACTCCTGCACTGCATTGCCATATGCCATTATTCGATACGCTAGAAAAAGTTCGCAAAAAAAAACGAGGCAAAATTCAGTATAGTCTTCTGCTCGATAATTCGAAATTTAATTCTTTTGAAGATCAATAAAAGAGCTTAAAAATATTTACAGTCGATATAGATCGATTTTTGCTAGAGTTAAATGAATTATAGGTCAAATAATTTAAAAAAATCTTCATCATCGAGGATTTTTAAGTTGATCGAAAGTCATCCTAAACTTGAGCCTTTTCACTTGCATGTTCATCAGCTTTTTACAATCATCACTAGTATCGCCGTGCGCGCTGCACGCGAAGTTGTCAGTATTAACGTGTCAAATTGCCGCGCGCGCGCTCTTCCGCCTTTCTTCACTTTTCATTGGCCCTTATTTTGACTTGAATCGAATATCGAAGTTGCGAGATAATATCGCAATGAATTTTTTAATAGGGGAATGGAGTATAACGATGAAAAATTTGCATACTGCCGAACGTCAACTTCCACGCTTGCGACATAATCACCGATTTCTTTTTTTTTTAAATTCGAGATAAATTTATGTTTTATTGATATCTCCTATTCGATAATCAAATCGAATCGTTCTGATCTTTCGATTTTTGGCTGGTGATGTTTTTATAAAACTATATGTCGGTAGATTATACTTTTTAGTGACACAACTCTCGCGTGGTTTCATACGAGTTACTCTTGTTTGGATTTTACCACGTCGGAGAGATTCTCGTCGTTATACGATGAGGGACATTATATATTTAAATGAACGTGTATTTTTCGTTGTTATGCAACAAGTTGCTGTCATTTGGTCAAAGTCGAGCAAAAAAGAACACAGAAAAAATAGGTAAATAGTTATACATAAAATGCCACGCATTTGCCAGAATAAATTTAAAAATTCTGTATAAAATAACAATTTGGTTGATATTTATTATTTTTAATAACCATAATAATAATAATAAATGCCACTCACTTACCTTGACAAAAATAAATTATATAAAAAATCAACAAAACATTTTTAGTTAATAAAAAAAAAGTACAAGGAAACACGAACGTTCATTCACTTAAATAAAATACCATTAATACAACGTCACAAACGTAAAATAAACAAACGTAAAAATTGTCATAAAAATGCAATGATAATTATCACTGATGTAGTTCTGTGAGTATGAACTGGATCTAACTGAAGTAATTTTTTAAATTCTACTACTCAATCGGTAAACAAAAACTGCGTACCAAATTTCTTCTAATCGGTTGATCTTTCGAACAAACGAAAAGAGCCACGAACTGCGTATAACGATTCTGCAGTTGGTCGTTCTTTTCCTTTGTCCGAAAGATCAACCGCTTAGGAAAATTTTAGTATCGGAGTAAAAGCAGCTTTCTCTCTCGCATTCATAATGGCTTACCCAAAATCTTGTTACTCCTCAATCCCAAAATTTGTTACTACTCAATCGGTAACAAAAACTGTGTCCCAAATTTCTCCGAAAGATCACCCCTTTAGGAGAATTTTGGGACAGGAGTACAATGCAGCTTTCCTGCATCTTGTACTTATGACTCAGGCAGAACCTGTTTTACCGACAGAGAAGTAACACATTGTCTCAAGCAGCGATTCCTAATTTTTTTTTTATAGCGGGCCCAGAAAGTAAATATGTCGCTGAGAAAGAAAATTATTAATTAAATCAAGAGTAGAGATTTAGTCTTAGATTACGTCAAGAAACACTGGGGGCAGTCAGTACGTGGATCGGTGACCGCTTATATAACAAGCCGCGCCCTCTCTTTCTGCAGCATCGAATTTGCTTTGCAGGAGTTTTTTTTTTCTTTACAAAGTCTGGTGATTCCCCGTAGAAAGACGAGACTTTGCAAAAAGAGTCAAAACTGAATCGGCAGCAGCCTTTCCCGCAGTTTATCTGTGCCCTTAGGCGAATGCCGTACAGTTGACGGGCCCGAAAAAGCTGCGGATGAATTCTTCGGGGAGGGTGCGAATTTTACAGGAAATGGCGAAAAAAAAGATAGAAGTGAATTAGCTACAAAAGGAAATGATCGAGAAAAATCCAAAAGGGGTTGGTATAATGCAATAGTAGAAAAATATTAACATATTTGAAAAAGCTCATTGTGCTATATATACATATATAATTATAATTTTGTGTCTTCGACGCTAACAACGTTGCTAAAAGTGTTACAGTTTGCATATACAGCGATCGATTTACAGTCTGGTATGCTCAGATTGTAAATATGTCAGTGACACAGAAAAATATTAATTAAATCTGTCACACTTTTGACCACATTTTACCGATAGAACAACTTTAAATTCACAATTAATATAAACCATTAAACCATAATAAATAAAAACCCATTGATGCATATATCGAAGGAAATAGTATAAAAATACGAACGAATGGAAATTGGCATTGCAAAATATATATCATTTCATGAGTTGGTCGCTAATAACGTTCCAGGAAGCAAACAACGATCCATTTGTACCATCGAATATATGTATATCCATCATATATACAATACTCGGGTCTTTTTTTTACCTTTACGTGTGCCACAGTGAAAGTGTTTTGTAAATTCTCTCCCTCCCTCCCTCCCTCTCTCTCTCTCTCTCTCTCTCTCTGTGGGTATTCTCTTGTGTGCCCAACAATGTTTGGGTGTCCACGAGGCGTGTCCGTGGTCGAAGCGAGTATTTGGCATAACCGGTAAAAGTTGGTATCTCTTCGTCTCATGTATACATGCACAAAAATATAGTATTTATATATATATATATATATGTATATGTGAGCCTTATGCATCGCTCGTTTTCGAATTTCCGGGGAACCCATCACTTTTCATTACGTAAGGATACCCTCTCGTATCAAGATTCTCATTTCATCCCTCCAAAGACAGTTTTGGAGAGCCCATTTCATCGTGAAAGTCACCCAAGCACATTTTTGAACAGTTCATATATATATATATATATATATATATATATATATATATATATTTATTATATAAAAATACGACACGATATCATATATATAAGCATTTACACCACATTGGTCAGTTCGGGTATGCGACGAAGAGAAAATAAAAGAAAGAAACGTGGTCGAAGAAAGTCGAACAGTCTGGAGGAGAGCGAGAGACGTTCCTGGAACAAGTCCAATAACGCATGTGGTACACCGTGTGAAAAAAAAAAAAAAAATACATATACGTATATGTAATGTATACAATGTACGAGGTTTGCAGTTCTATAATGCAATTTAATTTGTTGATGAACGCGCGCGCACGTGGTACTCGCGATGGTTATGCTGCTTTTCTGTAATTATGGCGCTCGTTTTTTTTTCAACAAATAGACGATTATGTTTCGTGCAAGCCGCATTTCCAGGTTCCTTTATACACGATTACATGTTTGTTAGTACAGTGAGCAAAGTTCCGGTCTTGACTCTCGACGAAATTAATCGCATGCTTGTGTAATTTTCATATATTTATTAAATAATAAAAAAAGAAAAGAAAACTGAGTGCGATAGAGATATAGATTTACGATGTTGCAATTGCTGTTATTGCGTGAAGAAAAGTTTGAGGTACGTAAATGAAAAGTCCTGCATGAGTTATATGTTCGATTTTAAAACGATAATTTCAGTAAATTCTAGAAGATAAAATTTTTGTTTACTAGATCTATTTTCATAGGTTTTATATTAAAGTTGGATGATAAATATAAAACACGAATATAGAAAATTATAAAAAAAAGAACGAAGAAATACGAATAATAAATGAAAAATTTGAATTTGTTATCTTCGTCTCATAGTCTTTTCACGTTTATCACCAAGAACAGCAGTGGAGATTGTGGCAAAGAAAATTTCTTTCATGACGTAAATCGAATGTTTATTGTTTATGATACTTTTTAAGATATAAAAATTCCAGTCTAGTGTTTTAGTTGTGTTTACTTACACAAAAGCACGAAAGACAAATTTAGGACAAACATTTAGAAGTTTCATGCATATCTTTATACCCGCAAGACATATTCTTAACTCTCGACTGCTTGCAGTAAAAAAAAACGGGAGTTGCGTCTTTTAGTTAATGACGCGTCCACCAGGGTCGCCAGAAACGAGCCGTTCCCGCCTCTGGCGGTAGCGTCTGTAATTAAAAAAGTGTCTACCGCGATAAAAGGCGGATCCTCATTGTCTTATAAATAACAAGGAAAAAAAAAACCCTTATCATTATTGAAGGGTTATCGACGCTGCTACTCTGCGCACCTCCGTTTGAAATTTTTATTAAGAGAATAATTGTAAAAGACGGTGTGAGATAGCTTTTTCCTTGTTTATAATCTCTCGTAAGTTTAATAAAAATCGAGAAGACCCTTATGGTGTCCAACGTCTGTAGTGAAAAATTTAGCTGGGACTAAACAAGGAAAATTATTTCGACGACAATGGCAGCCCATGATTTACCGTTCATCAAGAGCTTATAATATTTGCTTCGAAGCGGGAGCTATGAAAAGGCACCAAAGAAAAGCCACAGCGACGCCCTTATAACCTGTGAGAATTTTTTAATAATGACTGAAACGTTCGTAATACACACGAATGTGCGTAGTTCTTATGATGCAGTACTCGACGTGTCTCTTCGAATATCTCAAAACACCAAGTTTATTACACATATAAATAAGTCGTAGTATTTAAATGCAAGATAGTGGGGAAAAAATAAGGAAAAATCCTTGCACGATCCCGGGAACATCTCAGCATCGTTTTTGTACAATTGAATAATCGTGGTGCGAGGAAAAAAAACGAAAATAGAAATATGCGATGTAATCGCGGCAATTGAGTGACTAGCACTATTTTTTCTTCTTAGTTTTGGCCGGTGCATCGGTCTGTGGTTTCTGCCAGTCTAGGGGTTTGCGACGATACATTGGCCATGCGGGAACTGTGATTATCGTAGCCATCACGAAGCCCGCACCCAGAATGTAGATCGTTTGTGAGAATTGTTGTATGACGTAACCCCAGATAAGACCAACAACCTGTAATCGAAGAAAAAAATACAAACATAATGTTTCCACATCGATTGTCCTTTTAGGTTCAAAGGAAAAGACCTAATTTAGCATCTCCTCCTAATTTACTGCCGTTGAAAATGATTTCTCTATGAGGAAGTAAAAATTAAGAAAGCTTTTAGATGTGGTGATTACAACGATACAATGAATATATTTCGATTTACACATTTATTTACTTATTTTAAAAGAGAATAATTATTTACTGCAGTCTTCTGCATTCTCGTAGAGGATACTGAAAGTGAAACAAAAAATTCCCAAGGTTTTTGTACCAAACTACTTTAAATGGTCTAATAAGTTAAAAAATCACATAAAAAAACTGGATGCATTTCTGTTATTTTGATGGACAATTTTTGTTTGCTGTATTCCTCTGCATTCTCATAGAGGATGCTGAAAGTGAAACAAAAAATTCCCAAGGTTTTTGTGCCAAATTACTTTAAATGGTTTAAGGTGATGTGCTATTATTCAGTCGGGACGACAAATTTTGCTTAAGCCATTGTCAGTGCGAGAGAGAAAGCTGCTTTGACTCCAGTACCAAAATTCTCCTACACAATTGATCTTTCGGACAAACGAAGAGAACCACGCGAACTGCAGAATCGTTATACGCAGATCGTCGTTCTTTTCGTTTGTCCGAAAGATCAACCGTTTAGGAGAATTTTGGTACGCCGTTTTTATTACCGACAGAGGAGTAGCAAATCGTCTTAATAAGTTAAAAAAATCGCATTAAAAAAAATCCGGATGGGTGTGTGTTATTTTGATGGATAATTTTTGTTTGTTGTAGTCCTCTGCATTCTCATAGAGGATGCTGAAAGTGAAACAAAAAATTCCCAAGGTTTTTGTGCCAAATTACTTTAAATGGTTTAATAAGTTACAAAAATCACATAAAAAAACTCTGGGTGGATGCATGCACTTGTAACAAAGGTAAAAATAATGAATCCTTTGTAATTTGAAAACGGTTTGAGCTAAAAGGCTGGATATTGGTACAAAAGAAGAGCAATAATTTCCATGAAAATTTTAGCAAATTGTTAGATTTTCAAAGAATAATTGAATATTATTTAATTGGAGCTGATTGAGCTGCCAAGCCAAAGTTTGGTTAATAAAGCTAAAACTTAACAAAGCATCAATAAATTAATGTTCGTGAGTGATGGGCATTGGTACAAAAATTGATGAGCAAAATCAGTGATTTTAACTTTCGACAATTTTTGTTACAGAACATAATTAATTCAACCCAATTAGTATACAAACTCACTATAAACTCTTTAAATTGTAGAGCTGAATTGAAGTAAAAAAAACTTAGCAATTGAACATTTTTTCACTTTTATTCATAATTTTTCCTCGCTTACAAACTTTCCTCCATGACAAAGCGAAAGAATAAAAATAACGCTTTTTCCTAATGAAAGCTCGTGGGCAGGTGCAAATAATATGAAATCAATTAGAAAATTTTTGAATGTTCGTCAGTTTCAACTTTGCCCTCTCTAACATTTAGAGATATGGCACAGCATCTCTACAATTAATTTCAAGGTTCAGCCATCGTTTTCCTCCTGTACGATTATATTCACGAAATATAGAAGATTTTTGTTTTTAATAAATCTAGGAAAAATATTGTGGACTGTAAATATACAGAAAATAAACAATATTTGATTCGTTTTGTGCCTTCATTCTCATTTAGTGTTTGCTTATTAAATTTAGAATAGGCAATCCTAACTTAAAAGAAATCTTAAAAAGAATAATAATTCTATTTTCCAATAATTATCATCAATAATTCTGTACAAATTTCAAATGATTGAACATTTACATTGTCTCTAGAAAAATGTTAAATTGTAGGCAGACTTACTCCGAATAAGGTTATGATGACTCGGGAAAGTCGTTCAGCTCTCGCCTGTCCATCGTAATCCTGAAAAAAAACATTATTTCATAATTTTTATCGTTCACGATTAATTAAAATAAAATAAAAAGCAAGTTGCAAAGTTTCGATCGCAGTCGCAATAGTCGCGTACTTAAGAACTTTCACGCGTCTGCTCAGGGGAGTCGGAATGGACGCTATTATCATTGAGATATATACATTTAATGTTAAATATTGTTTCAAATGACATGTATAAGAAGACACAATTTTCATAAATGAGAAAAGTCCAAGACAATTTTAAACTTGACGTACGTCAGGCATATGGAAAATGATTGAATCGACATAACCTAAAAAACGATTTCGAGCGAGTTGAGCTCGCGTTCAGGATGTCGCCATTTTTAGTTTAATTGAAGCGACAAGTAATCTTGAATGAACTTACCATGTGCGTGGGTATCGACTTGAAATATTGTACGATCGATGCCATATTATTTATTAACCGGGTAACCGGCGAGAAAAAAAGAGAGTACGTCAACAAAACCCGAGCGTATGCACTACTGAATACTGATACTGACGCGTACACGTACACTCTACACGGGACGAGTTACGTGTCACATTGCGCAGAAGTTTGCGCATTCTCCCGACAGTTAGCTGCGCGACCTTGTATACATATATGTATATAGTATATTTTTTCTCTTTACGAACTTCCGAATGAAATTGGCAATTTATTGCTTTAACGAATTAGTTCTCAATGTTGAGAATACTTTTATGAGAGAGCGGTAAGTATTTTACACGCGACGTACTCGTTTGATTATTCATCGAGCGTTTGAGCATTTAAGTCGCGATAAAAAGCCGTGCTCAACACTATCGAGTGTGAACTCTTTTACCACTTGAATTACAAAGCGACGCAAATGCCCGAACGTCTCTGTCGTATCTTTACTATGCATTCTGAAACGTTTAGCAGGTAAAAAGAAATGCCTGGCATTGGAATAGCTCAACTTGCAACATTGAAATATGCGCAACTGCATTATATTGTGCATGCACTGAGTATATATTATAGGTATTTAAGTTTAGGAGGTGCGGAGAGCGTAAAAAGAAAATGCCCGCGAACTCGTTATGCGCGCGCACTGAATTACAAAATGAACAGATGTTTTTATTTTATTTTTTTATTTCATGAGTTTTAATTTAATCTATTTTACATATTGCAATATAATTATTGTATCCAACATTTGACTATTGTAATTTACACGTAAATGAGACATAAATATATGTAATATACAAAAATTTCAACACACATTTATAATTGAAATAATTATATTTTATAGAGTGTCGTGCAAGAAATCATTTTTTACAGTGGACCTTCTTTTTTTCTTTTCTTTTTAATAATATAAATAAGGAATCTCTGAATTCTTCTGAGGTTTTTTTTTTAAGTAGAGCGATGATTAGTGCATAAATGAGACGAGATTTCTCCTCTAAGTCGATTATGAACTGATGAATGAAATATTTTAAATTATGATTTAAATACGAACGATCTTTAATTTATATAATAATTAAAATTTTTAAAACGATGAAATATTTCTTTTTTTAAATTCAACTTCCTCTCGGAGGAAAAGGAAAAAAATATCGTAAGTGAGGACAAATATAATACTCATGTATATATATAGTGCAACTACACTATATATCAGTAGATCATAATCTGCTCATATAATTCTCATCCTCGATTGGCTGCTGGCACGTGGTCCAGAGTGGAGTGGACGGTATCAAGATCGGTGGTATTGCGTTCTCGTTTCTCGCAAAATTCACAGCGTCGTTCACAGTCGGGAACATTGTGAAGTGGCCCTCCTTCTTTTCGGCCACGTTGCACTTTCTCATCATATCGTATACCGGTCCTCGTTTCCGGAGAGCAGAAAGTACATTTTATATATATATATATATTACATATTATATATATATATATATATATATATATATATATATATACAATATCTCGTATTTTATTCATGAACGTAATATCGATAAAAGGAGGAAAATTTTGTATATTATGCATATTTAAATCCATGTATGGAGAGGGAATAAAATTTCCATTATATATACCTGACCTATATGTATATATAGATATATAGATGTGTATGGTATACAATTTTTTAGTATAAAATTTGATGTGTCAAATTATTTTTTATATACCCATTTTGACGTTTAACAATTAATAAATAGTAATTTGGTGTGTTTGTAAAATAAAGGGGTCTCGAATACACTGAAAGCTCGATCGAAATTTCACTTCATGCGTGGAATATATCGTACTAACTCGAAATTACTTATGCATCTGACAATATAATCGCGCTCGCGTCTCTCAGCTGTTGACTCACAAACACGAACAGCCTAAACCGGAAATATCGTGCGGTGCACCGGTATATTTCATTTCCGGACTCGATAATCCATCCATGGAGTTATACCCAATCCAAAACTTTCGTGGCGCAGAAATATTGTCTTTACACTCTTTTATAATTTTAATAACAAGTTACAGGTGCTCGATGTTGTTTTTTTTAAATATCTTTTCATATCGAATTACCAGCAAATGATTATGCGAATGATAGTGAGCGCAATTGGGTAATTATATAATTAGACTAGGATTAAAGTGGATCTAAAAAAAAAATTAAACGCGTTGAATAATGATACATGTTAATTAACTAGCTGATTGATTTATTAATGGTATGATTGATTGTGAAATTATATTTTAATCTGGAATTTATGTGAGATTGATGAAATCATTGGTTAATTCAATCAATTAATGAATTAACCAATATAATTATTAATTTTATAATTTTATAATTTTAATAACAAGTTACAGGTGCTCGATGTTGTTTTTTTTAAATATCTCTTCATATCGAATTACCAGCAAATGATTATGCGAATGATAGTGAGTGCAATTGAGTAATTATATAATTAGCCTAGGATTTGATTGGATTAAAAAAAAAAAATTTAACGCGTTGAATAATGATACATGTTAATTAACTAGCTGATTGATTTATTAATGGTATGATTGATTGTGAAATTATATTTTAATCTGGAATTTATGTGAGATTGATGAAATCATTGGTTAATTCAATCAATTAATGAATTAACCAATATAATTATTAATTTTATAATTATATAATTTTAATAACAAGTTACAGGTGCTCGATGTTGTTTTTTTAAAATATCTTTTCATATCGAATTACCAGAAAATGATTATGCGAACGATAGTGAGTGCAATTGAGTAATTATATAATTAGCCTAGGATTTGATTGGATTAAAAAAAAAAAATTTAACGCGTTGAATAATGATACATGTTAATTAACTAGCTGATTGATTTATTAATGGTATGATTGATTGTGAAATTATATTTTAATCTGGAATTTATGTGAGATTGATGAAATCATTGGTTAATTCAATCAATTAATGAATTAACCAATATAATTATTAATTTTATAATTATATAATTTTAATAACAAGTTACAGGTGCTCGATGTTGTTTTTTTAAAATATCTTTTCATATCGAATTACCAGAAAATGATTATGCGAACGATAGTGAGTGCAATTGAGTAATTATATAATTAGCCTAGGATTTAAGTGGATTTAAAAAAAAAATTAAACGCGTTGAATAATGATACATGTTAATTAGTTGATTGATTGTTAATTGATTGATTTATTAATGGTATGATTGATTGTGAAATTATATTTTAATCTGGAATTTATGTGAGATTGATGAAATCATTGGTTAATTCAATCAATTAATGAATTAACCAATATAATTATTAATTTTATAATTTTATAATTTTAATAACAAGTTACAGGTGCTCGATGTTGTTTTTTTAAAATATCTTTTCATATCGAATTACCAGAAAATGATTATGCGAATGATAGTGAGTGCAATTGAGTAATTATATAATTAGACTAGGATTAAAGTGGATTTAAAAAAAAAATTAAATGCGTTGAATAATAATACATGTTAATTAGTTGATTGATTGTTAATTGATTGATTTATTAATGGTATGATGGATTGTGAAATTATATTTTAATCTGGAATTTATGTGAGATTGATGAAATCATTGGTTAATTCAATCAATTAATGAATTAACCAATATAATTATTAATTTTATAATTTTATAATTTTAATAACAAGTTACAGGTGCTCGATGTTGTTTTTTTAAAATATCTTTTCATATCGAATTACCAGAAAATGATTATGCGAACGATAGTGAGTGCAATTGAGTAATTATATAATTAGCCTAGGATTTAAGTGGATTTAAAAAAAAAATTAAACGCGTTGAATAATAATACATGTTAATTAGTTGATTGATTGTTAATTGATTGATTTATTAATGGTATGATGGATTGTGAAATTATATTTTAATCTGGAATTTATGTGAGATTGATGAAATCATTGGTTAATTCAATCAATTAATGAATTAACCAATATAATTATTAATTTTATAATTTTATAATTTTAATAACAAGTTACAGGTGCTCGATGTTGTTTTTTTTAAATATCTTTTCATATCGAATTACCAGCAAATGATTATGCGAATGATAGTGAGCGCAATTGAGTAATTATATAATTAGCCTAGGATTTGATTGGATTCAAAAAAAATTAAACGCGTTGACAAATGATACATGTTAATTAGTTGATTGATTGTTATTTGATTGATTTATTAATGGTATGATTGATTGTGAAATTATATGTTAATCTGAAATTTCTGTGAGATTGATGAAATCATTGATTAATTAGTCAATCAATTAATATTCAATTGCATATTTTCAATCATGCGAATAATGCATCAATTATTAAACCAATTAGCGATATATTGATAAATTGAATTTAGTTGATTGGATAATATTGAATTGATAATAACGAAAATATTTATCAATTGATGTATTCTCGATTGATCAATTACTTTCTATTTCAATATGAAAATTCGCTGAATTGTTTATTGATATTTTTGGTATTGGATAAAATACGTTTTTACTTACCGGAACAACCGGCGAGATAAACCAAAACGCCAATTTTTCTGTAGTCGTCAACGATGCTACGCAGCGTAGCAACACCCGTAGGGTCGATATGTACGAGTGCAGAAAAGTCGAGGATCAATACTCGTAACTAAAAAATAAAATAAAAAATAAACATAAATCCGCGAATATAAATGACGAAATATATATATATATATATATATATATAGGGTGGGAGTAATCCCATTGCGGGATTCTCTCCCATTCTCGTTTCGCTAAAGGAATGTAAATGTGAGAGGGAGTAAAGTAAGAGCGATGATGGGATATCGTAAAGATCCACCTCGGATCGTTGTGCGAGGGTGAACGATAGAGGGAATTCTCAACGATGAAGATGATGGCCTCAAATTTGCATTCAGTCTGATCGATGCCCGGGCTATGAAGAGCTAACCGGGGTTTTTTTTTTGTTCAGCAAAAAAAAAAAAACAAAAAAAAAAAATGCCAACACGAAGTGATAAAAAGTCCATTTAATCGTATACCTTTTTTATTTCCTCTTGAGTAACTTCCTTGCTCGATAGTTTCAACCGTCTATTCAATTCTTCCTGTGGCACAACCCCAGCAGCCCGAAAGACTTCTTTTCGGAAATGTAGCTTCGTGGCGAAATTTAGACCCCCGCAATAGTGAAACATTTGAATTCCAGGAATTTCGACAGTCTGGAAAAATTGTTAAATAAACATTAAAAATTTTTTTCTTTTCAACCAAATGGAAAATTTAATTAAATAATTGTAATTAATGTAGAAGTTATCAATTAATAATTCATAAATATGAACTCGTAATTTATTAAGAGTATTATTTATTATTAATCGGATAATCAATCAATTTATTAATGAATTTATATTGGGCACATACCTTTTTGTATCTATTCATGTCAAGATAGAGTTCTGTACCGGGTACCAGAGCCAATTTACACGTGTAAGGCTTCATGGAAATTGTAATGAGTTTAGCGAGACAGAAAATTGCTCCTATCAAGAGTCCATACTCGATATCCAAAAGTATAACTGAGAGAAAAGTGACGATCCAGATCATTGCATCGGTCGAGGAGAGTCGCCAAAACCTGCACAAGTCGCGAACTTGAAGAAACATTCCTTTGAGCGCGACGACGATTATTCCAGCTAGAACGCACTGCGACAAAAAAAAAACAATAAAATAATTTAATGATAATGAATTAATTGATGAAAATTATAATATATATATATATATATATTTTTTTTTATTACTGATAGCATAAAAAAAAAAATTACTCTTGGTAGTGGCTCCAAAAATGACAAAAACAAAATACAATAAAATAATTTAATGATAATGAATTAATTGATGAAAATTATAATATATATATATATATATTTTATTACTGATAACTTAAAAAAAAAAATTACTCTTGGTAGTGGCTCCAAAAATGGTCCGATCCACAAAAGTACAAAAAGTAAAATACTGCATGATATTAAACTGGCAAGTTGAGTTCTACCACCGACAGTCTGTTGAACGAGTGATCTTGAGAGCGAAGCTGTAAATGGCATGCAAGAGAAGAATGATCCAACTAAATTTCCAAGACCCTGAAAAATCATAATTAATGAAAATTGTTTAAGACGTTTCATATTGAGAAAAAAAATTACATGCTATACAATTTATTATTTATAATAAATGAAATAATTTCTTCATGAATATATTTAAATGATTATATTTTGAGAAATATATTTTAAGGATAATTGATCGTTCACCTGTGCCACCAATTCTTGATTAGCGTCAACTTCGTAATTCATTTTTTGCGCAAATATCAGAGCCATGGACATGGAAATGCTGTACGACACCATCGTAATGACAAAACTATCTATCAGAACTTTGGGCACGAGATCCATCGGTGGTAATGCCGGCAGCGGAAGTCTTAAAGAAAATTGTTAAAATAAATCAAGAGTCATGATTAATTAAATTAATTGTTTATATTTTTTATATTTTAATTAATTCAAAAAAAATCAATACCAATAATGAATAATCAATGTTTAATCCACAATAATAATAATAATAATAATAATGAAAATTCAAGAACGAAATAAATGTAAAAAAAAATTAAATCAATTCTGGATGTAAAATTATTACCCAACTGGTATGTGGCCAACCGTTACGACACTGTAATTTTCGGCTAAATTCATTTGAACGGAAATTAGTGTACCAATGACAACGGCCATCATTTCTATCGGTATAGGGAATGAGCATCGTTTTGCAACTCGAGGCTACGACGGGAGAAAAAAAAATTGCGATAATTAAATTATTATGAAAAAATGGAAATTATATTGAAACAATTTTGAAAATACTGTTTGTGAGATCAAGGGCGTACCTTCAACACCTCGTTGTTAAATATTATAGCTATTATCGTGATGGTCGATATAACAGCCGCAGTTACATTTACACCGTCGATGTTGTTGAAAACGTCAATGTAAGTCTGTAAAAAAATAAATTACAGTACGAGGGAAAAACATAGAAATTGTAAGTGTCGAAATTGATTGATTTATAAGACTGATGCTTCGACTTATTTGGTCAGCTCAGATATAAAAAAAAAAAAAACGAAACCGGGAAGTGAAATGTTTGTGCCTCCTCATCTCGACGAGGAATTTTCTTCCTGATTCGTTTTATTGCGTTAATTAAATACTTTTACTGCCTGCCACGATCGTTTAACGAGAAATTCTTGGGGTTGTTGGACAATTTCTAATCGTTCGGGTTATCCGGAAGTTGACTGGGAGAACGATTAAACAGACTGTACAGGATTTCTGGTCCATTAAAATGAGTGGTAGAAAAAGAATGAATGTGCCAAGAAAAATCGATAAAACTGTGCCATATTGCCAATAATTAATATGTTGTACTGGCATAATTTTTAACTTTAATGGAATTCTTTAATAATTGTACAGAAATTCAGGATAAAATAAAAAGACAGAAACGATGCTACGAATTGTTTCAATCAAATTATCAAATTTATCTGTTTCAACAATTGTTCATTTTTTAACAATAAAACAACGAAACTTAATGTCACATTGTAATGAAAAAAAAAATATTTCTCGTACTCACGAGTACAAAGAGAAATTCTTGGGGTTGTTGGACAATTTCTAATCGTTCGGGTTATCCGGAAGTTGACTGGGAGAACGATTAAACAGACTGTACAGGATTTCTGGTCCATTCAAATGAGTGGTAGAAAAAGAATGAATGTGCCAAGAAAAATCGATAAAACCAATAATGCCAATAATTAATATGTATTAATAATTAAAATCGATAAAACCATAATGCCAATAATTAATATGTTGTACTGGCATAATTTTTAACTTTAATGGAATTCTTCAATAATTGTACAGAAATTCAGGATAAAATAAAAAGACAGAAACGATGCTACGAATTGTTTCAATCAAATTATCAAATTTATCTGTTTCAACAATTGTACATTTTTCTAACAATAAAACAACGAAACTTAATGTCACATTGTAATGAAAAAAAAATATTTCTCGTACTCACGAGTACAACGAGAAATTCTTGGGGTTGTTGGACAATTTCTGATCGTTCGGGTTATCCGGAAGTTGACTGGGAGAACGATTAAACAAACTGTACAGGATTTCTGGTCCATTAAAATGAGTGGTAGAAAAAGAATGAATGTGCCAAGAAAAATCGATAAAACTGTGCCATATTGCCAATAATTAATATGTTGTACTGGTATAATTTTTAACTTTAATGGAATTCTTTAATAATTGTACAGAAATTCAGGATAAAATAAAAAGACAGAAACGATGCTACGAATTGTTTCAATCAAATTATCAAATTTATCTGTTTCAACAATTGTACATTTTTCTAACAATAAAACAACGAAACTTAATGTCACATTGTAATGAAAAAAAATATTTCTCGTACTCACAAGTACAACTTTGAAAATTCCTTTTCGCCTAGGCAATTCCAGACCAAGTAGATCCTTGATTTGCGATGTGAATACGTGAATCGCTGCAGCAGTGGTGAATCCACTGACCAGAGTTTCCGAAAGCAGGGATGATATTACACCAAGACGAAGCACGTACATAGCCAGCTACAAGGGTAAAAAAAACTTTTGGTCTCAGTTACGTGTACAGAGTAGAAGAAAAAAAAATGCAATGGAAAAGAAGCTGGAAATAAGAAACTTTGTGGGAAAAGTTAGTTCTCACTGATCTTCCGTGCTCTAGGGAAAAAAATTATATTTACTTGTTTAAGGGCAGTAAATGAGTATTAAAACACATTTTACTGCCCACAAATTAACATCCAAGTTGGTTACACAGCCCAAACGTACGAAGCTTGTAAAATAAATTTTTATGCAAACTGATGGTGACAATATTTTTGATTATCATTTTTTTTTAATTTAAATGCCAATTAATATTGGTCGTAAAATGCTCAGATTTTTTGAGATTATAATGTCGCGTTAATACATTTTTTAAACTTGCAACATTGTCAAAATTTACTGATAAATTATTATTTTTACTTAAGAATAGAAGAGAATTAAAAATGTATAATAGATTGATAAAATGGAAAAAGCAATATATGTTTTCTACTAGAAATTAATTAATTCATTTTCACCTGGAATACGTGCACTATACAGAAACTGATTATTATTCGGTCAAGCCTGTATTCGTATAATTGAAATGCAAAATAAATTGGAGGTAAATTTTTCATATTTTTGGCATAATGACCGTATAAATTTTTAAATTAATAATAGATGATCGTTAAATATATATAAAACGAATAAAATATAAGATATAATATTTTTTATAATTAATTAGAGTTTATAATGTGTATTTATTAATTTATTTGCACCTGCATTATAGCAACGCCAAAAGTAACAGCAGTTGCAACTTCCGTAGCTGTATAATGACTAGTATTTGGTAATGTGGAATTTATTGCATCGCTGGCAAAATTTGTCGCATTAGTCAATGGATTGCCAATATCCGCGTGAGTGAGAATAACTTTTCCAGTCATCATGCATACAAGAGCGAATGTTCCTTAAAAAATACAAAATGTACATTAATGAAAGTAAGATTTTTTTTTTTTTCATACACATCTCGTAATTCTCTGTATATATGATATATGATTAGTGATAGTTCTTATCAGCATAAAGTCATTTTCTCACCCATTGAATTGTGCCTGGATGTTCCAAATATTGCATAAACGAGAACGGGGAAGAAAGCCATGTAGATTCCAATGATCGGTGGAACGTTGCCCAGAATGGCGTAAGCCATTCCTAATTTATTCGAATTAAGCAAAAGTATTACAAATCGATCCGAGACGATTACTTTACTACGTGCATTGCACTCATTGCACGAGTACATAACAAGTATAGATAAAATAGATATATATATATATTACATATAGATAAAAAGCTCTCTAAAAATTTACTTCTTCGGGATTCTTATCGACAAGTTTATATTTACGAGGCTCTATTTAATTGTCATTTACGAGAAAATGGCTATTGAGTTTGCAGTGTAAAAAAATACATCGAAATAAGGTCCCAATTTAATAAAATATTTTTCATTTTCTGTTTTGGGTACAAAAAAAAAAAAAATGTTATATTGCTAAAATAGGTGAAACTTTTCACTCCGACCGAGTGGCAATTCCACTCAAGCTTCATTGTTTTTGTATTCGTTCAAGCTTTGAAATGCCCTTAGATTTATTAAGCTATACGATTTTATCCATATATTTTACACATTTTTAAGTGGAATCAGTAATTTTGACAAGTTTTCGTATGCATTTTCCTTTCGCCTCAATATCGGCGATTTTCAAAGTGCTCTGACCGGCACAGACTATATACTAAACTCATCGAAATAAATAAAAAATTACATTGTCTGAGTCTACTCGTGGCATTTTCAAAACACAACTTATCAATATAAATTTGTGAAACTGGAAGAAAGTTATGGCCGTTTTAATCCAACGTTTTTCAACGTTATTTAATTTCTTAAGCAAAAAGTTGTAATTTTTTTTTATTTCTAATGATGGAACAGTCTGAAGTTCTCAATTTGGGATAACTTCCTTTTATGTTAATAAAAGCCTATCGAAGGTTAAATCGAGCTCACCTTGTGGTATGTGCATCACAGCGACTGTTATTCCAGCTGCTAAATCGCCAAGTATGTCTTTCCTCCATTTGTAATGACCCAACCAATCGATGATCGGTACTGCACTCTTCACACATTTTTTCGATTCAAAATCCTCGTATTTTTTCGAAACTGAGTTACGCACTGACAAGACAGTTTATTCGATCAAACATTTAATTATTCAGTAATTAATTCACATTTGAAATTTAAATTATTTCAATTATGCAATTAATCAAGTCATTGACACGTTTTTAATGTTTCTTAATTTTTGTTAAATGCTGAAAAGAAACTTCTTTCGTTGAAAAAAAAAAGATGAAAAAATAACAATATTTAATTAATAATTTTTTTAAATAAAATTTCTCACGTGTCCTGTGCGGTTTTCTGTAGTCACAGGCACGATTTAGCTCGTCCTGCTGATAAACCGGTCGCCGGACTATCAATTCCCTCTCGTTTGACGACATTTCATCGCTTAAGTAGTCTGCAACAGAAACGAAAAACGATTAACTCAAAAACAATCAGAATAATTTATCCGAATAGTTATATATATATTTTGCGTTCCAAGATTCAATATAGTATGAGAATTTCATTGTTTTATCGTTGCAGCTGCTGTAGAAATTAAATGGCATAAAAGCGAGAGGGATAGAGAGAGAGAGAGAGAGAAAACGGCGCGAATAAATTCATACGATATGCACACATAATAATTTATATCGTTACGTGTGATAGAAAATAAAAATAAAAAAATGTCATGCTCGTCTCGTCACGCTTGTTGACTAACATTGCTCTTAAATGTTATTCCCCATCACGATAATCGTCGCCATCGGAAATTGGATGGGAGTAAAATTCCACGAGATACAGAACAGAAAAAAATTGAAGGAACAAAATTCTGTGACAAGCGTGAGTAGTGAGGAGAATAAGAGAGATGATGAACATGAACATGTGATGAGATTGTGCATATACGAAAGAGAGAGAGAGAGTTTTATTATCAGCATCAAGTTCCAAGCTGTTTTGTCTCGGATTTATGTAGGAAACTTTTTTTTGTAGCAACCTGGTTCCATGGTGATGGATTTATAATTTCTTTTTGGAGCCATTCCGAAGTCGTTTTTGTTGATCTGGACCATAAAAAATTTGTCTCGGTTGAATAGTTTCTCTTTGTACTTCAGCTACGATTGAGATTTTCTTTTGAACCACTTAAAACTTTTTTTTGTTAACTATTTATTTTTAACGTTCAAGGAAAAATTATTTTCCAACCACTTTAAACTTTTATTCGATGATTAGTTATTTATTCTTCAGCTTCAAGTGAAACTTTCCTTCAGACAATTTTAAATTTCCCTTCGTTGATTATTTCTTCCGTATTTCTCAGCGACAATTGGTATAGCTCACGGACCATTTGTAATTTTCTTTTTCGATGATTAATCCTTTATTTTTTTTCGTTACAACTAAACTCCTTTTTCGACCATTTACATCCGGTTTTATTTGAATTATTTTCCTTTTATGGTCCAACTAGAGAATGGAAATTCCTTTTCGAGCGACTCGAGACTTGTTCTATGGTCGACTTAATTCTTATTTATTTTTCAGTTATAAGAATTCCTTTGCGGACGACTTAAAACTTGTTTTCGTTAATAAATTCTTCTCTATTCTTCATCCACAATTTGTATTCCGTTTTGGCTCACTTTAAACACATGCCCTCATTGATTAGTTCTTCTGTACTCTTCACTGACAATTAAAATTTTCTCACGGATCACTCCGAAACTTGTCACTATCGATGATTTCTTATTCCGTTCCGAATCACTTTAAACTTTTTTTTCGTTACAACTAAACTGCTTTTTCGACCATTTACATCCTGTTTTATTTGAATTATTTTCCTCTTTTATGGTCCAACTAGGGAATGGAAATTCATTTTCGAGCGACTCGAGACTTGTTCTATGGTCGACTTAATTCTTATTTATTTTTCAGCTATCAGAATTCCTTTGCGGACGACTTAAAACTTGTTTTCGTTAATAAATTCTTCTCTATTCTTCATCCACAATTTGTATTCCCTTTTTGGCTCACTCTAAACACATGCCCTCATTGATTAGTTCTTCTGTACTCTTCACTGAGAATTAAATTTTTCTTACGGATTACTCCGAAACTTGTCACTATCGATGATTTCTTATTCCGTTCCGAATGACTTTAAACACGTTCCTATCGATTATTCGAGTTTCAATCGATTCTTTCTGCTTTTTCATCCAACTATCGAAGAATTAAAAAAAAAAAAATCGTTCCCTCAAACTGTCACAATTGGCTTGTAGCCGTTCATTACGTACTCTCGCCGTGTCCGAGACAACGATATGCTTCGATTAACAGGCCCCCCCCAAATACATTCGCAAAACGTAGTCATCACGCGCCTCGCATCATTATATCCTCGTCAGCATACATGCCGAAAAAAAAAAAAATCCAAACGGATTGGCTGATCGTGCGCGCACAGCGAGGAATCAGAGAAGAGGAATAAAGATTATTTATACTACACATTGAAGATTTACCACGAGCGTTTTCGTTTCGTGACGTGATTACACAACGAGAGTCGTCGAATCTCGTGACGAGCCATATGTAATCGTAAAGTCCCTAGAAAACGAGCGTCTCAAGCGTTGATGCCTCGATAAGAGAACGAGTATCACGAGTTTTAGATTAGTGTGTGATATATATATATATATATATATATATATATATATATAACTATGGACTTTATGAGGATTAATATCCTCTTAATTTGTTGGTTTTTTTTTATTTATGTACGATGTAAGAAAAAAAAAATTATCTCGCATCTGTAAATTCATTAATGATTCGTTTGTAATTATACAGCTGGAGACTTTTTTTTCAATTGTATTGGAACCGTCTGGAAGTATTTTTTTTTCAGAAACATTTCTTTTCCACCCTATTTTGTTTCTGTTGTCTTGCTAATGAGAATGAAGAGGCGTATGTAGGGTTTAGTAATTCATCTCCCCCCCCCCCCCCCCCCCAACAATGAAATTCATTTTTCGATGAAAAATGATGCATTTGTATACATAAATATATCCTTCATAAAAAAATGCATCTGTCACTCTGGCTTATAATGTCGTGAAAAATTGTGAACCACAAAAAATTGGCTATAAGGGATCACACACGAAAAATGTAAATTTTTCGTTACGATGGAATAATAAGTCTTGGGAAAAATAGAGTTTGATTGATCATCTCGGATGTCGAGAATTTTTTTAATCCTCCGTTCTCTCCCTCTTCGCTTCGTAGACTTTTTTCTCCCAATATTGTCGAGTGAACACGTATTGTTGATGAATGGAAATGCAAGGAAAGGTTTTGTTAAAACTATAGATTCGCGTTATCTCGGCTGGTTGGAATGTGGGGTCAAAATATGTCCATAATGCATAAAATTGACAAACAAAGATAAGAAATTATGAGAGAATTAAAAATTTTCATTTGTTGATGGATCCAGGCGATAAATCTTCAATGCTTACCCCGTTAGCGTTAAATATCCAGCACTGAAAAATGTTAATTAGACCACAACAAAAAATCTTTCATCAACAAGACAATTATTCAGTCAATGGGGTGCTCGCCTGGTCCAATGCAATACAAAACTGACTGTCTTCATCCTACCAACGATCGCGTGAAACGCGATTGAAAAATTGTACAAAAGCGACGATTTCTCTGCTCTTGAAGGATCACGAGATCTTGAGAATTACGAAAGTTGACTGTAGGATAATGAGAAACGCTTTTTTTTTTTCTCTCTCTCTCTCTCTCTCTCCCTCTGTTTCTTTCGCTGGTTTATTTAATGGCTCTTGCTTCATTGCCAGATTGTTACTACAACGATTGGCAATATAGAATTGAACTGCTCTCGGAGTCTCGGTTACACATTGCATATACAAGAATTTAATGTCAGGAAAAATGTTAAATTGGTAATTACAAAATTTCGCTAACTTTGAAACTATAATGAAGAAAATTGTTATTTACAAGAAATTTTGTAATATTGAATACAATATATGTTATATGATCAAATTGAACGAACAAGAAATTGAAAATAAAACAAAATAGGTTAAGGAATTATTTTTTCTACTCTGCTCTGTTTTATTTTTTTTTTCATAAATATTTTTTATAGCAACCTTTTGCAAGTCCAAAGATTATCGAAAATTTATTCGGTCGAGAATTCTTCTATTATGTCCGAGAAGCCCATATACATGTGTGAATGTGCACGCAATCCTTCAATTTGAAAGAGTGGACAGTTTTATCAGGTCAAAGATGAGTAAGAATTATCAATTGCAATATCTATTTATATCGTGTACTAACATTGAAACTTTACCTTGTCACAGTATATAATTTTCGCCTTGACCTTCACTGACAAAGCCGGCACGAAAGATAATTATTATTCGAAGCGCGCTGATCGATTTCTTAATCATATGATATAAAGTTCTGCATACATAAAAATATATGTATTATGTGTATTTGATACAAAATCACGAATCTCAATGCCTGTCATTGGTAATTCTGTATGAAAACGCCCATATAGATTACCATATTATGTATATCAATATTATCCAATTTCAAAAAATGACAAAAAATATACAGAAATTTCATCCAGATATTCGTTAATACAAGAATTCCTTACCTTAAAAAAATCAGCACGAAAGCTTCAAAAAAATTCATATCTTTCATTTTTTTTATTTCAAAGTTGTAAAAAAATTCGAATAGAATGACAATTTTTGTTCCCTCGTAGGTCCCCTTGTGATCACACTTTAAACCTCTTAATTTTATATCTGGTTAGTTTCTCCAATATCGTTTATAATTTATAAGATGTAAGAAATTCAAATTTAATTACACTAAAAAATTATGGAAATTTGTAACTTTAAAATGCAAGGTATAAAAAAAATAAAAAATGAGTAAACTCTTCTTACTAGGGTGAACAATGTAAAATGTAATATGGACCGAATCCGAGAGTTTCAGGGTCAGAGGCCAAATTGACGTAGAATATCCCGTATATATTTTTGTCGATTCAATGAAAATTGATTGGACAACGTGAATTTTCAATACGTTTCTGTAAAGTGACTTAATATTGCATTTGCAAAATTTGAAACCACTTTTATAAATATATTTTAGTATTATAATTTTATAATCGTCTCGTAAAGATTTTCGAGACTGGAAATTTTGAAACAGAAGAGGGATTGTTAAAAAAAAACGTATGCCTTTAAAGAAAATAGCGAATATGTAATAACAAAACAATATTTTCTGACAATTTGGGGTGAAGTTTTCTTTTAAACCGTGTTATGAATAATATTTTCGTATTATCATTCCTTGAAAAAAATGGTTTTATTATGCTCAAAATGGGGAGTTTTTTTTAACGACGTATTAAAATTTTTAGCGAATCTCACTTTTGGTTGAGAAATAGGTAAAGTATGCTCGGCGAAGGAACATTTAAATCAGAAATCCAGGAACGAGAATTTCGTTCATAACGTTGGAATAATCTATCGACACATACACTAGGCAATATATCGCTCATAAGTGAATGGGAACTTTTCATGTGATTAGCATAAGTTCGAGGGCGAACACTCGACACGGCTCAACTGTGAAAACATTCGGTTTTAGCTGTTATAATATTATTGTATACTAGCCAGAATTATATTACCATCATAACGCACGTGACAATAATTTATCATATAATAAATCATTTTAGTAAATGTAAAAAATCATTAAAATAATTTTTATTATGAATTGATTAATTATCAGAATAAAATACTAATTGTTCAAAATTTTACACTATAAACGAGTTTAATAATGTATTTTTGGTCAACGCCAAGTTTTCTAACGATTTATTATTTTTCTATAAAACTTAAAAAATATTAATAAAAAGGATTTTTACTCACTGACAATTTTTCGATTTATTCCATGACAATTTTATCGATAACAATTTTTTTTCGTGCTTTGCTCGTTACGTCGTTGTGTAAAAAGGTTTCGACGTTCACTTACACAGTTTTTGTCACAATTTTCGTTTGAGAAAATAATTCTATGATGCCTCAACAGGTCGGTTAATGACACACAAAAAAGAACTTTTTTTTTTTTTATATATCGCCCACGAGAATATATAAGTTTGTGCTGAAACGACGTTAAGACTCGATGAGCCAGAGAATAAAATTATCCGTCTGTATTTGAGACTGTGCCAATACACCAAAAGAAAACCTCGATATTCCGATAGGTGGGAGATCGAATAAGCACGCAGTAAGAGTACACGTAGAGCATACGCTACAAACAGATGTCAAGTATTGTAATTGTAGAGAGCGAGTTCGGTAGAGAAAATGCGAGAAAAATAAGCGAGTCGACGCTCGGAGCCAGTGATAAGACATTTTAGTATATTATTTATTGCTGCGTGTATATTGCATACGAGTTTCTTGAATGAGTTTATTGTACACTTTTCCCCCCCTCTCTCATTAATGTGACCTGCAAATTTTCCAAATAATATTTGTTTTTTTTTTTTTCACTCAACACTCAAATATATTTTAATCAATTCTTTACTGAATTTATTATAATATTTGAGCCTTTTAACTGATCAGACATTCACCCATTTTTATAAGTCAACTTATATCGAAAGATCAATTTTGTTATCATCAATTTGAATTTCTTGAACAAAAGAAAATAATAAATGCATCTAAAGATATTCGTTATCTTATCATGCATTCGGAGTTAAAGTTTTAGCTCGTTGACACGTCTTAAGATTGCAGCTCGACTCGCAAGTAGGTCTCGGTCCTCGTTCATGGAGGACGATTGTTGCGGTTTGATTCACGGACGAAATTTCTATGTACATATATATACTTCATCGTCATTGTTGTACTTTTATTTTTTTAATTTTCTTCACAATGCAAAAAAAAATTAATTCGTTTCATGTACACGCTATTTTTTCCCTGCTCGGTTTATGTGCATAATGATAAAATCATCGGGAAACACATTCGCGTAATTTACGCTGGTAAATAAGTTGATGACGTTCGGTGTCTGGCTGTTATTAATTTGAGCTTTCGATACTTTCGAGCATTTCTATTTCCATTATTTTAAAACTTTTTTACATTGTGATTCATGAATTTCGGAATATCGGTACAGAAGTGTGATTCTGGCCTTGCAAACAATACTATTTAATACGGGTCAATATGAACTGTTTTAAAAATTAATCAAAAATACATATTCGCGAAAAAGCATGTTATTGTTTTATTATTTTTAGATTAAATGTCATGAAATCGAGTGGGTTCGAGATATGATAATTATTAAAATATGATCTTGTGGTATACATTATATATATTTTTTTTTATAATATCATATTATTGAAAAAGATTTGAAAAGGCTGCCCAGAATAGTAATGGGACAACCGCTTCGTTTAGCAGCTGTTGGAGCACCGAGCAATTGCATGAGTGCTACGTTCGCGTTTATCGGTCGACGACCAATCGAAAGTTCGTTATCAATCTCGAGACTCGTGCCCGATGAGTCAGAAGCTGGCCAAGTGATATTTAAAATTGGATCGTTCATTCCATTGGGGGTAGGATTTCTGAAATATCATGATCGCATCATTTATTTTTTCAATTTTCAATTAAGTCAATATAGAACAGCGAGATTTTTAATTTTAATAAAAATAAAATATAACGATTTATTCGAATATTTGACTTACCCGTATTTGGCAAAATTCGTCCACATATACGTCATACGATTTCTCGTAATGGATATAGGATCCGAGGGATCGAGTGGAAGATTTGCTGCTGGCATGTAAAAAATATATGCCAGATCATCCCCATGCCCAGCACCTTGATACATAAATTGTTAAAGACTGATAAATTCATTACAATTGATTACTTAATTTTTGAATGGTCTAATTGCATAAATTTGACTCGTTTAATTTGTTTTCTTTTTTAATTTTTTTTATTTGTATAATTTTAACGTATAATAGCCTCCATTGGGTTTTTACGATCCGTTCATTTTTTCCCTTTTATTCATTTTCCTATACGTCATTGATTTTATCATTTTCTGTAATCCCCCTCCCCCTGAGAATGGCTCGGCAAATCGTTTTGGGCCCCACTGGTGTATTGCTTTTGTTCATTAAATTTATTTAAAGTGTTGGTGAATTAATTTCTCTAGGATAATCGTATTTTTTTTTACTGGACTTATCGACTCACCGTTCATACTGACATCGTACAAAATTTTGTGCAGCGAAACCGACGGATCGAACGAAATTTGGTAATAGTAGACGGGTTCGGGACTATTGGCAACGAGAGCCCTCTGTTTTTCGTCGATTCCATATTTAAAAAGCAGGTCCGTCGTTTCCTGCAGAGCGCACAATTGTCATGATTCATTTTAATGATTAGTACATATATATATACATATAGAAGGGCAATTAATTGTCGGTTTCTAAATATGTATGATACAAAAAACTCACGTCCACAACAGCCCGAAGGGCCAATTTCGATACTCCATTGATGACACTCGAGGTTGAAGAAATCAATTTCTTGAAGATGAAGAGACTTGACGGTAATTTCATTCCGATACTTTCTGCAGTGGTTATAGCGAGATCTATTATCTCAAGAATTGGCTTGACAGCTGAAAATAAAATCAATCTTTAATCGCCAATTGTAATTAGTTTTATCACTATCATAGTCTTCATTATCACTATACTCACAATAAAAAATGATAATAACAACAATAATTATAATTATTATTAATAAATGTTAACTCAATGTCGTTTTTTAACTTATAACATACAACAAAAAATAAAATCAATCTTTAATCGCCAATTATAATTAGTTTTATCACTATCATAATCTTCATTATCACTATACTCACAATAAAAAATGATAATAACACTAATTATTACAATTATTATTAATAAATGTTAACTCAATGACGTTTTTCAACTTACAACGTACAACAAAAAATAAAATCAATCTTTAATCGCCAATTATAATTAGTTTTATCACTATCATAGTCTTCATTATCACTATACTCACAATCAAAAATGATAATAACAACAATTATTTCAATTATTATTAATAAATGTTAACTGAATGACGTTTTTTAACTTACAACTTGCAACAAAAAATAAAGTCAATCTTTAATTGCCAATTATAATTAGTTTTATCACTATCATAGTCTTCATTATAACTATACTCACAATAAAAAATGATAATAACAACAATTATTACAATTATTATTAATAAATGTTAACTCAATGACGTTTTTTAACTTACAACTTACAACAAAAAATAAATTCAATCTTTAATCGCCAATTATAATTAGTTTTATCACTATCATAATCTTCATTATCACTATAATCACAATAAAAAGTGATAATAACAACAATTATTTCAATTATTATTAATAAATGTTAACTGAATGACGTTTTTTAACTTACAACTTGCAACAAAAAATAAAGTCAATCTTTAATTGCCAATTATAATTAGTTTTATCACTATCATAGTCTTCATTATCACTATACTCACAATAAAAAATGATAATAACAACAATTATTACAATTATTATTAATAAATGTTAACTCAATGACGTTTTTTAACTTACAACTTACAAGAAAAAATAAAATCAATCTTTAATCGCCAATTATAATTAGTTGTATCACTATCATAATCTTCATTATCACTATAATCACAATAAAAAATGATAATAACAACAATTATTACAATTATTATTAATAAATGGTAACTCAATGTCGTTTTTTAACTTACAGCCGGCAAAAGTTACGGTCTCCTTAGCCGTTACCCCCATCAAGTAAGGTACCCTGTTGAAGTCACCACTGGCATATTTTTTCACCGTGCACTCCGTAATAAAAGCTTCTCCCCCAGCTACTTTGGGATCCTCGATCGTTGGTCTGAAAGCGGGCACAGCTTCGCTCAATTTTTCACCCATAATCACTAAATCATAGGCCGAGACTCCATATAGAAAATTCAAAAGGTTATCCCCATTTGATGAGGATACATTAGTGAGAAGGTTGCCAAACTGTTTGGACAATTTTTCAGCTTGCTTTGGTATGTGAAATCCCCATGGATTCATCGGTGATCCACTCATTGATATAGCACGTTGAAAAAGACCTAAAAAGGTTATCAATGACGTTATTTCATGTACAAGAAAAGTCTCTCGCGACAATTTCCATTTTTTTCTTCATTTTTTTTCAAGTTTTAAAATATTAAATGACCTCTCGAGCGATCGGAAAGAATGTGAAAATCGACCGATACACCACCAGCGCTTTGTCCAAATATCGTAACTTTTTTTCGATCTCCGCCAAATCTCGCGATATTCTCGCTGACCCATTTCAGAGCAAGATTTTGATCTTTCAGTCCAGCATTTCCGGTTGCGTTTGGATGATTCATCGACAGAAAGCCTGACGTTTAATTTTATATACATTTAAATTAACATTATCGATTATTTTTATAATACAATATTCAATAATATAATTAAAGTTTCGTAATGAATAAAATCAATTCAATTCAATTCAAAAAAAGTAATTATAAAATTATATGTGAATTATTTATATAACAAATATAATTATAAGATAAATATAATAAATATAAGATAGAATAAGATATTAATTAAATACCCAGTGCACCAATTCTGTAATTGAATGATACGACCACAACGTCATTCTCGATGAGAAAATCTGGACTGTAGAGACGTGTATTTGATGAGCCTGACTTGAAACTACCACCGTATATCCATACCATAACGGCCTTCAGAGTCCCCGGTTGGCTCTTCAAGTTCGTATATCGTCCAAAAATACAATCAATGAATAATCTTTTTACTCAACTGAAGAAACGTTATATATTTGTTATATATATTTTTTTTTTGCTAACAATTTTTACCAATGGACTGAAAACATTGATGAATAAGCAGTCCTCGTGACCGGTAAACTTTTTTGTAAAAAGATCTATTTGAGGACAAGCGTTTCGCTCGATCGTTGCGTCCAGTGTATTCGTCCATGGCTCAATGGGAACAGGTGGCTAGAATTTATCGATTTAGCTATGACAGCAATTAAGCAATTTGTAAAATAATAAACAGAAACAAATAAAAAAAACGAGTTTTTGGAAAATCTTTTTCCTTTCTCTTCTAATTTTTTTTTCTTTTTTCCTTTCTATCGAACAAAAAATTTCCTGCTAATAACGAGTCGATTCTTTCTTCGTGAACGAAAATACACGATGTGTTTTTGCAAGCCTGATTGAGAGAAAACTCGTTTAAAATAATTTTTAAATAATTATTTAGCCAATGAATCTGTTTATGTCAGCATCTGCAGCTGTTTATGGCAGATCATACCTTAAATCTGAGGTGTCCAAGTGGTGGTTTGGCGTAAGGAATACCCGTGAAAGCCGAGTATCTCGTGCCTTTCAGAACTGTCTTCAGAAATTTGCCTCTTACAGGGCCGCTGCTTGTTCGTATTGTCGTGGTCGATTGAGCAGCGGCGATAACCGCAAGGAGATTGAACAATGGGAAAAGGGAAAGACACGCGGACAGTACCATTGTCGTCAAGTATTTAATCGAGTTTGAGGCTTTTTGGTACAACAACTTGACTTTATCGACAACTCTTGGTAAACGACAACGTCGCGACGACGATTATTTTTCGTTCCTCGGTACCGGAGAATTAACACGCTTTTTCGTACGTGATTTTCATTGTCAAAAACTCGTCTAAGTGATAAAGAGCTCGTTGGTCATTCAGACTTCATAACGACACGTGACGAAATTCTATTAAACGTTGAATACAAATTCGAGTACACCAAGCTGAGAATATTGTGAAGTTTATTTTTTGTTTCCCTTTAAGTGTAACCCAACGTTTCCCGACCAAGTTCGCGTTGGAATTGAAATTTTGTACAAAATTATTTATGGCGAATGAGAAATCATCTGTTTGACGATTTCCAAATGCCATTATTGCCAAAGTCCTGTTTGCTCAGGTGGTGATCGTTCATATGGTCGAGCAACCGGTTTTTCCCGATTTTTTTATTTATTAACGACGCTAATTGCATAACGAAATAATCTCGTGGAAATTTTTTGTCGATAATCAAATGCGAAGATTTATCGTTGTTTTGTAGCGGAGGGGCTTTTGAGACTCTATAAGGTTTTATTCAAAAGCATATTAATCGAGAATTATTACGCGATTGATATCCTTTAAAATTTAACAATTTATCGTTTATTTGTGGTTAATGGAATTTCCACATTCTAATATTTTATCCGAGAGTACAATATTCAAGTATTGTTGAGTTAGAATATTTTTTTATTTCATTTAATCAATTGATCGTTTTTCGCAGACACACCCATTCGCTACTCCGAGGAGTGGCCAGCTGAACAATTGAAGACGTTTTGTATTATGATTTATCGGTCTTGGTCCGATTGTCAGCTCGTATCCTATATCGAGTGAATGTCCTCGAGAGTCCCGAGTTTGGCCAGATGATGTTCAGTGAATTATGATCTATCCAGTCAGGTGTTGGATCGCTACAAATTTTGGAAAAAAAAACAAAAATTTGAAACGATATCTCACCGTTGAGTATAAAAAAATTAACGGACCGTGATTAAGGAAAAATGAAAGTTAATTGGAACATTCTTTTTATTCGTTTATTATTCAATATAATTGGCAGGCGATAGAGTCTCAGGCATATTCGTATTCAGACACGTATAACATAGCAAACAGGTAAGCAGGGTAAAATTGAGGATGGCAATTGAGGACCGTTCCTTCTTTCGGAAATGGTGATTACAATTTCATTCCATATATATGTATATGGATCAACTGCCACAATAGGCTAGATATTTACAATATTTATTTAAAATTAACAAATAAAATAACTTTGAAAAATCTTTATTAATTGTCTCAATTTGTTTCCCATAAATACAAATCTTACTCCGTGATTAAGGAAAAATGAAAGTTAATTGAAACATTCTTTTTATTCGTTTATTATTCAATATAATTGGCAGGCGACAGAGTCTCAGGCATATTCGTATTCAGACACGTATAACATAGCAAACAGGTAAGCAGGGTAAAATTGAGGATGGCAATTGAGGACCGTTCCTTCTTTCGGAAATGGTGATTACAATTTCATTCCATATATATGTATATGGATCAACTGCCACAATAGGCTAGATATTTACAATATTTATTTAAAATTAACAAATAAAATAACTTTGAAAAAGCTTTATTAATTATCTCAATTTGTTTCCCATAAATACAAATCTTACTCCGTGATTAAGGAAAAATGAAAGTTAATTGAAACATTCTTTTTATTCGTTTATTATTCAATATAATTGGCAGGCGACAGAGTCTCAGGCATATTCGTATTCAGACACGTATAACATAGCAGACAGGTAAGCAGGGTGAAATTGAGGATGGCAATTGAGGACCGTTCCTTCTTTCGGAAATGGTGATTACGATTTCATTCCATATATATGTATATGGATCAACTGCCACAATAGGCTAGATATTTACAATATTTATTTAAAATTAACAAATAAAATAACTTTGAAAAATCTTTATTAATTGTCTCAATTTGTTTCCCATAAATACAAATCTTACTCCGTGATTAAGGAAAAATGAAAGTTAATTGGAATATTCTTTTTATTCGTTTATCATTCAATATAATTGGCAGGCGATAGAGTTTCAGGCATATTCGTATTCAGACACGTATAACATAGCAGACAGGTAAGCAGGGTGAAATTGAGGGTGGCAATTGAGGACCGTTCCTTCTTTCGGAAATGGTGATTACAATTTCATTCCATATATATGTATATGGATCAACTGCCACAATAGGCTAGATATTTACAAAATTTATTTAAAATTAACAAATAAAATAACTTTGAAAAATCTTTGTTAATTATCTCAATTTGTTTCCCATAAATACAAATCTTACTCCGTGATGAAAGGAAAAATGAAAGTTGATTGGAACATTTTTTTTACTCTTCGTTTATTAGGAAATCAAGAGTTTACCGTAAATCTGTGATGTCCAATTGGAGCTTCGACGTATCGCACTTGGCTATTTGGTTGAATTAACTTGAGGTGATTATTTCACCCCCAGTTGAATCGGAAGTTGTATTCGTCGAGAGTTGCAGTATTGTTCGCTCTCGCGATTCGCCACAGCACTGATCCTTCGCATCATCGTTCTTTCTCATGATATAGATATAATGACGATAGAAAAAATTATTTTCGCATGCTCCTTACTCGTATGCCGCAAAATTTGTCCATATGGTGGTACATCGATAGTCACCGAACTGAGAACTGACCGCACCCAATGCTGCTCACAATCAGTAATCGCCAAAGCCACGTTTGGGTTTCATCCGGTCTCATTGATCAATTTTCATTAGTTAAATTGTAACGGAGTAGTATGTGTGCGAGTGTGCATGGTAGCATAAAAACTCTGGCCACAAACCTTTTTTCTCAATAATCGTACAATAATTCACCTCCAGAATGATTGAATTGATTTTATTGATTATTATATTAATTGATAATTATAATTCATTATAATAAATCATTATAAAATTCTCTTGACTAGTCTTAAAGATTGCTCAACATTTTGTGTTACATCCACTCGTTGTTTCGAGAAGTGGCTCACTAAAGGATTGCACGAGCCTTGCGTTGGCACTGATCGGTCTGGGTCCCACGGTGAGTTCGATTCCTATGTCGAGTGAAGTTCCCATGGGGCCCGAATTTGGCCATGTGATTTTTAGATTATTATCTTTGATCCAGTTGGGTGTTGGATTGCTGTGGAAAATTATGAAAAATACCAGCGACGATGTCATGAAAAAGTATTTGAAAAATTAATCTTCACGTTCTTCTTACCCGTGCTTTGCAAAATTCGTCCACATTGTGGAATAACGATAAATAGTACGAGCCACAGGATCCGTTGGATTGGTACTGTAATTCAGGGCAGGAAAGTAGAAGATGTATGGAATATCATCGGCATGTCCAGCACCTTTCGATGAAAACAAAAATAGAATAATTGTAATAATTACAAAAAAATTGCTAGAATTTATCATTAAAATGAAATAAATTGAATTCTTACCTTGGAGATCATTTTTTGAAAGAATATTATGGAGCGATCTGTTGCTATAAAATGAAACGTGATAATAATAAACTGGTTTGCCGTTGTTTGCAGCAAGGAGTTTTTGGGTCTCGTCGATTTGAGCTGTGTACAGAATATCCGTCGTTTCCTAATAAATAATAGACAAATTATTTGTAAAAATAATATATAAGCCATGCACATTTCTGATAGGATCGTAAATTGACGTACGTTGATGACTGCACTAAGTGTTGCAGGGGCAAGCTGGTTGTAAAAACTTTTTTTAGAATCAATCAGATTTTTAACTTCCTCGAGTCCAGGTGGAAGAGGCATACCAATATTATTGGCAATATTGACACAATACATGACTACTTCGATCAGCGTCTTTTCAGCTGTAAATTGTTTTTTTTTTAAAATGATAATTGTTATACAATCGAATCTTAATTGCGATAATTTTCATTAATTATATTTTTTATACTTGCCACCAAGGTAGAATATTGTTTCCTGGTCCATGAAACCCAACAACTGGGGCACTTTATTGTAGCTTCCGGTTTTATATCGTTCCACGGAACACTTGGGCAAAAATACGTCTTTGGCAATTTTTTCATCCTCTAGTGTTGGTAAAAACGGTGGAATAACCTGACAACATTTTTTTAAATAACCCATTAATGTTAGACTCGCATTGTTTAAGGCGGTAAAAATAAAATATTATGCAAAAGTATAATTTTGATTTATTTGTTTTATCCGAAACAATCAGAGCTAAATAAAATCGAAATTTAGACACATTTTTAACTAAATGAATTTGCCAGTACCCCAGACATTTGAGCAGTTGCGTTAATGATTTCGGATGTCGTAGCTTGGTAGAATGTCTTCAGCAGAGTTCCTTTATTAATGGAACTTGATCCCAACAGGGCACCGAGTTTTTCAGCCTGGGACAGAGCTATATCAGGCACCTGAAATGCCCAAGGATTCATGGGTACCCCGCTCATGGAAATTGCGCCATGGAAAAGACCTGTGCAATCGTATGGAAAATAAAATAAAATATATGGATTTTTTTTTGGAACAACCAATTATCTCTATAATCAAATAAACTTTGTGATAATTTATTATTACTATAGTTATAAGCTATGATTTCATACTCAAATATCACTGGAATCAATGAAGTTTGTCAAGCTTAATTTTCATTACAATTAATTCACTTTTTCATATAATTTGAATTAATAAATATGATGATTAATCGAGTATTAGAAATTTACCCGCAGAAGAATCTGATAATACTTGATAGCCTACAGATGCAGATCCAGCACTCTGACCAAAGATCGTGACGTTTTTCGGATCACCACCGAATTTCTTGATATTTGCCTTCACCCACTTGAGAGCGAGTACTTGATCCTTAAGACCAGCGTTTCCAGTTGCGTTAGGATGACTCAGACTCAAAAAGCCTGATGAGAATAATCAAACCGATGCAATTTAAATACATCAGAAGTATCAATAGTTCAAACATTATTTAAATTTGTTAAAAACCTGTCGTTGTCTTTTTTCAATTAATTAAAAAATGTGCTTTTCATTAATTTAACATAGAAACTTTTCTCATATGAATATAATAAACTACGTTAAATTTTACTGTCAATTAAATCTTTCGTCAATATTAAATTAAGTCAAAGTACCAAGTGCTCCGAGACGATAGTTGAAAGAAACGTACACAACATCTTTCTCAATTATGTAATCCGGACGATAAAGTGTGGCTGATGATGTACCGGTTGTGAATCCACCACCGGAAATCCAGACCATTACTGATTTTAATATCTTCGGTGTTGATTGCAGATTCGTCTATTTTGATAAATTTATCCGATATAATGAGGATAATTTTACCCTAGTAATATTGTATTCCTCGGTAAAATAAATTAATTCTTGAACGTTTTTTATAATAATATAATATTTACGTTACCACTGGCGTGAAAACGTTGATGAACAAACAATCCTCGGAGCCTTTTACACCACCCGTAATGGAGTCCCTTTGAATGCAGTCGGCTCCTTCGCGAATGGCATCAAGAGTTTCCGTCCATGGATTCACAACCACAGGAGGCTGTTTATAAAATTTATCATTAATTTACAAACGTGAATAACTTTGAAAAACCTTAATTAACTATCTCAATTTCTTTCCCCACAAATACAAACCTTACTCTGTGATTAAGGAAAAATGAAAGTTAATTCGAATATTCTTTTTATTCGATTATTATTCAATATAATTGGCAGGCGATTGAGTCTCAGGCATATTCGTATTCAGACACGTATAACATAGCAAACAGGTAAGCAGGGTGAAATTGAGGATGGCAATTGAGGATCGTTCCTTCTTTCGGAAATGGTGATGACAATTTCATTCCATATATATGTATATGGATCAACTGCCACAATAGGCTAGATATTTATAAAATTTATTAAAAATTAATAAATAAAATAACTTTGAAAAATCTTTATTAATTATCTTAATTTGTTTCCCATAAATACAAATCTTACTCCGTGATTAAGGAAAAATGAAAGTTAATTCGAATATTCTTTTTATTCGATTATTATTCAATATAATTGGCAGGCGATAGAGTCTCAGGCATATTCGTATTCAGACACGTATAACATAGCAAACAGGTAAGCAGGGTGAAATTGAGGATGGCAATTGAGGATCGTTCCTTCATTCGGAAATGGTGATTACAATTTCATTCCATATATATGTATATGGATCAACTGCCACAATAGGCTAGATATTTATAAAATTTATTAAAAATTAACAAATAAAATAACTTTGAAAAATCTTTATTAATTATCTTAATTTGTTTCCCATAAATACAAATCTTACTCCGTGATTACGGAAAAATGAAAGTTAATTGGGACATTCTTTTTATTCATTTATTATTCAATATAATTGGCAGGCGATAGAGTCTCAGGCATATTCGTATTCAGACACGTATAACATAGCAAACAGGTAAGCAGGGTGAAATTGAGGATGGCAATTGAGGATCGTTCCTTCTTTCGGAAATGGTGATGACAATTTCATTCCATATATATGTATATGGATCAGCTGCCACAATAGGCTAGATATTTATAAAATTTATTAAAAATTAACAAATAAAATAACTTTGAAAAATCTTTATTAATTATCTTAATTTGTTTCCCATAAATACAAATCTTACTCCGTGATTAAGGAAAAATGAAAGTTAATTCGAATATTCTTTTTATTCGATTATTATTCAATATAATTGGCAGGCGATAGAGTCTCAGGCATATTCGTATTCAGACACGTATAACATAGCAAACAGGTAAGCAGGGTGAAATTGAGGATGGCAATTGAGGATCGTTCCTTCTTTCGGAATTGGTGATTACAATTTCATTCTATATATATGTATATGGATCAACTGCCACAATAGGCTAGATATTTACAAAATTTATTTAAAATTAACAAATAAAATAACTTTGAAAAAGCTTTATTAATTATCTCAATATATTTCCCACAAATACAAATATTATTCGTTTATTATTCAATATAATTGGGAGGCGATAGAGTTTCAGGCATATTCGTATTCAGACACGTATAACATAGCAAACAGGTAAGCAGGGTGAAATTGAGGATGGCAATTGAGGATCGTTCCTTCTTTCGGAAATGGTGATTACAATTTCATTCTATATATATGTATATGGATCAACTGCCACAATAGGCTAGATATTTACAAAATTTATTTAAAATTAACAAATAAAATAACTTTGAAAAACCTTAATTAACTATCTCAATTTCTTTCCCCACAAATACAAATCTTACTCCGTGATGAAAGGAAAAATGAAAGTTAATTGGGACATTTTATTTATTTATCATTTATTAGGGAATCAAGACTTTACCTTGAATCTGCAATGTCCAATTGGAGCTTCCGCGTATCGGATACCCTTAAAAGCTGCATATCTCGTTGAATTAACTGAGGTGAGTATTTCACCCCGTATAGGACCGGAAGTTGTATTCACCACTGCGGTGGACTCGGCAGCAACGAAGATCGTGAAAAAATCGATCATTACTACCATAATGAGTACGAGCATCGTTCGCTCTCGCGATTCATGACAGCAGCGATCCGTCATCATCGTTCTTTCACTGACTTTTGATTCCAAATTATATACCGTACTATAGCCGAGCGTTATCGGTTTATATATGTACCGGTGTTCTGCTTTCAACATTATTTATATAGCCAGTATCATGTACGACATAAAAGCAAATAGTATATGAAAGTGACGAAGAGGAAAAAAAAAATTCAGGTATTCCCAGAACGCGGAAATATATTTTTTCATACTTATTTCCCTTGGCCCCAATGACTGATAACCATCAGATGCCTTTGCGTCTCGACGCCAATGAAAAACAATAAAAAAACTTGAAAAAAAGTACTCCGGACAAATAAAATGGCAAAGAATATGGTAATTTTCAGTGTATGTACAAGTTGAAGATGATATATGCTTATTGATTTCGTAAAAATGACTTGGCGTCAAGAGTCTGTCGCATTTGTTAATTCTTATTTACGCATGGTGGCAATGATGTCAATTAAAAATTAAGTCGAGCGTCAACTCACTCTTGATATAAATGGTGGCTGGAATTGAAATTAAAATTGAGATAAAATTGAGGCAATATCGTTCGACACTGAATTTTATCGTACCAGGGAAATCTATAGAGTTTCAAGATTGTTGCACTGTGATGAGAAAAATATAAAGTAAAGATAGAATATTAAATTTATAAAGATTAGTAAAAACCGTAGTAATATAGTTGGCTACGAGAATAGTATCTCTTATCTTTTATTTTTAATCACTCGCCATCGATACATGGCCACGTCTCTTGTTGACCTTCCTCTCATGGAAGTACAAGATGTATTAACATTTTATCTTAAACTGCAAATCATTCTCTCGCTTTATTTCGTTTCTATATGTATGTAATCAACAATTGTGCACACGCGATTTAAATTTAGATGAGAGTCGTATGATACTGCGATGTCAAATATTGTATTGGGAAGTTGATGGAGATTATTCAGGGTTATCATTATTGTTGTGTGTAATATTCACACACGATCGTGGCAAAGCGAAAATTACCAGACATCTGTGGCCCGTAATGGTGGGTTCGTGTGTGTCCTATGTCTGTATGTGTATTTAGTAATGAGAAAAAGTGAGGCCACAAATTTTGTATTCTTGCAACGTTAAATCTTACATAAAGATATTTCGTATTTTTCAGTATTCGCAATAGTCCCGTTCAGGTTGATTCAATCATTAACTTTTATTGATTGATATTATAATTAATCATTTTTTTGTTATTTCTTTAATCGTTAGAGTAGACAATCATCTATAGGGTACTCTCAAAGATTAACAAAAAATTCTATCACAGCCGTCCATTGTCCCGAGAAAAGGCTCACTGAATGATTGTACGAATTTTGCATTCGGTCTAATTGGTCTTGGTCCAACAGTAAGTTTGATTCCTATGTCGAGGGAAATTCCCGAAGGACCCGAGTTTAGGTAATTGTGGCCCGTAAAGGTGGGTTCGTGTGTGTCGTATGTCTGTATGTGTATTTAGTAATGAGAAAAAGTGAGGCCACAAATTTTGTATTCTTGCAACGTTAAATCTTACATAAAGATATTTCGTATTTTTCAGTATTCGCAATAGTCCCGTTCAGGTTGATTCAATCATTAACTTTTATTGATTGATATTATAATTAATCATTTTTTTGTTATTTCTTTAATCGTTAGAGTAGACAATCATCTATAGGGTACTCTCAAAGATTAACAAAAAATTCTATCACAGCCGTCCATTGTCCCGAGAAAAGGCTCACTGAATGATTGTACGAATTTTGCATTCGGTCTAATTGGTCTTGGTCCAACAGTAAGTTTGATTCCTATGTCGAGGGAAATTCCCGAAGGACCCGAGTTTAGGTAATTGTGGCCCGTAAAGGTGGGTTCGTGTGTGTCGTATGTCTGTATGTGTATTTAGTAATGAGAAAAAGTGAGGCCACAAATTTTGTATTCTTGCAACGTTAAATCTTACATAAAGATATTTCGTATTTTTCAGTATTCGCAATAGTCCCGTTCAGGTTGATTCAATCATTAACTTTTATTGATTGATATTATAATTAATCATTTTTTTGTTATTTCTTTAATCGTTAGAGTAGACAATCATCTATAGGGTACTCTCAAAGATTAACAAAAAATTCTATCACAGCCGTCCATTGTCCCGAGAAAAGGCTCACTGAATGATTGTACGAATTTTGCATTCGGTCTAATTGGTCTTGGTCCAACAGTAAGTTTGATTCCTATGTCGAGGGAAATTCCCGAAGGACCCGAGTTTAGGTAATTGTGGCCCGTAAAGGTGGGTTCGTGTGTGTCGTATGTCTGTATGTGTATTTAGTAATGAGAAAAAGTGAGGCCACAAATTTTCGTATTCTTGCAACGTTAAATCTTACATAAAGATATTTCGTATTTCTCAGTATTCGCAATAGTCCCGTTCAGGTTGATTCAATCATTAACTTTTATTGATTGATATTATAATTAATCATTTTTTTGTTATTTCTTTAATCGTTAGAGTAGACAATCATCTATAGGGTGCTCTCAAAGATTACCAAAAAATTCTATCACATCCGTCCATTGTCTCGAGAAAAGGCTCACTGAATGATTGTACGAATTTTGCATTCGATCTAATTGGTCTTGGTCCAACAGTGAGTTTGATTCCTATGTCGAGGGAAGTTCCGGAAGGCCCTGAGTTTGGCCATGTGACGTTTAAATTATCATCCACCCAGTCAGGTGTAGGATCGCTGGTAGAAAATTAAAAAAAAAAACGTTTCACAAAATTGATACTTTCTCTATGATGGTACGAAAATTCATTTTCCCTTCTCTTCTTACCCATATTTTGCAAAATTTGTCCACATGGTGGTATATCGATGAATCGTACGAGCCACCGGATCCATTGGGTCTGTACTATAGTTTGCGATAGGTACGTAAAATATGAATCCAAGATCATCGGAGTGTGCAGCACCTTTAGATAAAAAAAATAATAATAATAATATAATCTGGGCTTAAAAATAAATGGGAAAATAATATTTTTTACAATAATATAAAAATTTAATTAAAAAATCAATTATTAATATAATTTTAATTAAATTTTCACCCTGAAGAGTATTGTTCTGAAGAATATTGTGAATTGATATGTTGGTATGAAAAGACACGTGATAGTAATAAACTGGATTCCAGTTATTGACAGCGAGAAGTTTTTGGACCTGATCGATGTGGCCTATGAAGAAAATATCCGACGTTTCCTGGTGAAAAATAATTAGTAATAATAAAATAGGCTAATGGACAAAAATAAAATGATAATATTAACAAGTGCTACTCACATTTATGACTGCACTGAGTGTATAAGGATTAAGTTGATTGTAAAAATTCGTTCCCGAATTCATTAGATTTTTAATTTTATTGAGACCTGGTGGCAAAGTCATGCCAATGATATTTACATAATCGATACAATATTTGACCACTTCGATAAACGTTACTTCCGCTGTACAATATTATACTTTCGGTATTATTATTCGAAAAAAATGTTTCTATCGATGATTGTCACGAATGAATTTCTTGTACGTACCACCAAAGAATAGTATAGTTTCCTGGTCCATGAAACCCAGCATCTGTGGGACTTTACTATAATTGCCTATTTTGTATTTGGCTAAGGAAGACTTGGACATAAATACGTCGGTAGAGATACATTCATCCTCGAGTGTTGGTGCGAATGGTGGAACGATCTGGTGTCAAAAAATGCAATTAAATTAAATTACATGATAATAAGATTTTTTAAAATTATTTTAATTTTCGTCTTACTTTTTTACTTTATATTTTAAAATTGCCTTAATACGATGTTAAATTTAATATTTTACTTTGAATGAGAAAATCAAACTAAATTATAGACATATTTTTGACTTAATCGATTAGTCGGTACTCTTGAGATTTGAGCTGTTGCATTAACGATTTCGGCTGCCGTAGCACTGTAGAAAGTCTGGAGAAGGGTTTCCTCGTCAATGGACTCGGTTCCCAATATGGCGCTGAGTCTTACAGCCTGTGATAGTGTTTTTTCAGGTGTCTGTAATGCCCATGGATCCAAGGGTACCCCGCTCATAGAAATTGCACCATGGAAAAGACCTGTGGAAGTCATATAGAGGATCATATTGAAACAAACAAATGTTTGACAGTCAACTATCACTATAATTAACTGTTACTGTTATTATTAAAAAAATTCACGTTCCATTCTTACCATTATCAATTAAGTTTTATCATATAATTAACTATTAATGGAATCAATTAAATCCTTCGTAATAATTTATCAGTGTAATCAATTTAATCAATTAGTAATTCACCTGCAGAAGCATCTGATAATACATGATAGCCAACAGATGCACCTCCGGCACTCTGACCAAAGATGGTGACGTTTTTTGGATTACCACCGAATTTCTCGATGTTCGACCGAATCCACTTGAGGGCGAGTAACTGATCCTTGAGACCGGCGTTTCCGGTAGCATTAGGGTGAGCCAGACTCAAGAAGCCTGATAAAAAAAGGCAAAGTCACGCACCACTTAAACCTTTCGAACTATTCTATAGTTATTTGGAATTAATTATAAATAAAAATATCATGCTTTTCACCCTTTTAATTCGGAATTATTGTCGTATAATATTATGAATTAACGCTGAATCACCTAATGCTCCAAGACGATAATTCAAAGAAACGTAAACAACATCTTTCTCAAGTATGTAATCCGGACGATATATTTGACCTGGAGATGTTTTTACGGTAAATCCACCACCGTGAATCCAGACCATGACAGATTTTAAATTTTCAGGCGTTGATTGCAGCTCCGTCTAGTGTGATATTGAGATTAGAGGAAACACGAAAAATTTAACCTTACTAATATCGAATTCTTTTGAAATTCATTAATTTTTATAATCTCTCTGTTAAATGTTTGCAATGTAATCTGATCGACTTTACAACTGGCGTGAAGACATTGATGAACAAACAATCCTCAGAGCCTTTTACAATGCCCATAATATAGTCCATTTTAGTACAGTCGTCGCCTTCGACAACGGCGTTCAAAATTTCATTCCACGGAACAACAGCCACAGGAGGCTATTTTGTAAAATTTACTTGATATTAAGAAAAAATATTTTTTAATCTTCAATCAATCATTTTGACATAGGATTTTTTTTTTTAATGATTAAAAATTAATCAGAACATTATTTTAATTCGTATTTTGATGAATCGATACTTTACTTTGAATCTCAGATATCCAACTGGAGCTTTCGCATATCGGATACCCTTAAATGCTGCATATTTGACTGAATTAATGGTCGTGAGTATTTCACCCTGCACGGGACCGGAAGTCGTTTTTACAACTGCTGTAGATTCAGCAGCGATGAAAATCAGCGTGAAAAAATTAATAATTACTATTATCGACAGTATGAACATTGGTCGCTCTTGCGATTTTTCACAGCGTTTATTCTCCATCCTCGTTCTTAATTATTTTACACTCTTCTGGATTATAACTGCGTGGTTTTGAATTGTATCGTTCACCAGACGCGCTTTGTTTCGTTTGTATTAAAAAAATGCTTTTGGGTTACATAACATCTGTGTAAACGAAATTGTGCATGACAAATGTGACAAAAACAGAGTGATGAGATATTTTAGAGTTTCCGAAAATTTATTGTATTTTTTCCTCGCCTTCTTGTGAATATTCGATGACCGAAAAATACGATAATTTTTATTCAATATGCAGGTGCAAAAGATAATGTGCAGCTGCATGATCTATTATTCTTTGCTTAATGATCATGATGCGGATAAAAAACAAAGTCTACCGTCGTGCACATTCTTTATAAATAATACGAATCAAACTGAAACTGGAAATAAATTGGGATACATTACGTATGTGTATTTTTTTTTTAATACGATAATTCATTCAATCATTAAAATGAATCATCTGGGGCAGTATCAAAGATTGCGAAATATTTCGATACATCCATTAATCGTCTCGAGAAAAGATTCACTGGACGATACCCAAACATAACAGAGTTTGTAATTATTATTGAACTTAATTTATCAATTTATTTATTTTCATTGATATTGATTAATTTTTGGTTTATTATTAATTTACTTATTCAAATAGACAATTATCTTGGGCAGCAGGAAATGTCACTCAAGATTTTGCTTTACATCCGGTCATTGTCTCAAAAAGTGGCTCAGTTAACGATTGTATGAGTCTTGCATTGGTAGTGATCGGTCTCGGTCCAACTGTCAGTTCGTTTCCTATATCGAGGCAAGTTCCTGAGGGACCCGACTCTGGCCAAGTGACTTTTATATTATCATCCTTCACCCAATTGGGTGTTGGATTGCTGTAGAAAATTCGAAAAAAAAAAAAATCGAATAAGATCGATATCAATAACCATTGAAAAAAATGTTCTTCTTACCCATATTTTGCAAAATTTGTCCACATGGTCGTATATCGATTAACAGTACGAGCTGTGGGATCCATTAGATCGGTACTGAAATCCAGGATAGGGAAGTAAAATATGTATGCAAGATCATCCCCGTGTCCAGGACCTGTCGATAACGATCCAAACAATTATAATAACAACAATAACAAATTAGTGTAGTTAATAATTAATATTAAATTAATAAAAATATTCACCGAGAAGTGGATTGTTCTGAAGAATATTGTTAAACGATCCGTTCTTATGAAACGAAGTGTGATAATAATAAACTGGCATGCCGTTATTGGCAGCAAGAAGTTTTTGGGTTTGATCGATATGGGCTGTGAATAGAAGATCCGTTGTTTCCTGTGAATAATATTTTGTTAAAATAATATACACCAACAGTGATAAAAATATTATTTTGATAATTGCGCTATTTGTATTTAAGGAGAGCGTGGTACGTACATTGATAACTGCATCAAGCATATTAGGAGCAAGTTCATGCCAAGAACTGTTTTCCGAATGAATTAGCTCTTCAATTTCCCTGAGACCTGGTGGAAGTTCCATACCAATTTTTTTGGTAAGGTTGACACAAAAGGCGACTGTTTCGATAAACGATTCTGCATCTGTACATAAAATTCTCCATTAGGAATCATAGCAATGATAATTTTCATTAATGTATTATGCATATATGTACAATTAGTTAATTCGTTTTCAACAAAATTAATTATTAATACTTAATGATTATATTTTTGATTAATTTATTATGCGTACAATTGTAGCTTGCCACAGTTTCCCTATCCATAAATCCCAGTAATTGTGGCACTTTACTGTAGTTGCCAGTTTTGTATTTCGTTACAGAACACTCGGGCAAAAATACCTCAGTAGCAATATTTTTATCCTCGAGTGTTGGTACAAACCCTAGTGAGCCCTAAAATAACAGAAAATTTGATACGACTCAAAATTTTATAATAATTACATTTTTTATGTCTCAAGCATGCAGTCCGTTCAACTTAAATAATTTTCATTGAAAAAAATCATATCAAGTAAAGAAATAATAATAATAATAATATAGAAATCGAAATATAATGAAACTTATGAAATATTAATACGATCTTTAGTGAAACAATTTATCGGTACATAGGTAATTTCAGGCGTTCCGTTGATAATTTCGGCTGTCGTGGCGTTATAAAGAGATTGCAGAAGAGTTTCTTTGTCAGTCGAATCTGCACCCAGGATGGTACCGAGTCTTTCAGCCACCGACTGAGATTCTTCGGATGCCTGAAATGCCCAGACATTAAAGGGTCCACCACTCATAGAAATTGCTCCATGAAACAGTCCTGTAAAATTTTATAGACGAAGGAGTTAAAATTACTGGAATAATATTTAAAAGCCACAATATTGCTATGGTTGATTTAATTTATCATAATTATTTATTACAATGGTGATCAATTAGTAATTTACCCGCGGAAGCATCTGATAATACATGATAACCAACAGATGCAGCTCCAGAGCTCTGACCAAAGATTGTAACATTTTTCGGATCACCACCGAATTTTTCGATATTGGCCTGTACCCATTTGAGACCAAGCACCTGATCCTTGAGCCCAGCATTTCCGGTAGCATTAGGATGATTTAGACTCAAAAAACCTGATGAGCATGATTCAAACATAATAATTTCAATATTTTGACAATATTACTCGTACGATATGCTCATTTACACGACATATTTTGCTATTATTTTTAATTAATTGATTCATATCACATTATAATTAATCAATCAAGCTCAATTTTAACGTCAGCAATCATTAATTCAATTGTATCTTTCTTGTTTACGAAATATTCCGGCAATTTACCAAATGCTCCAACGCGATAACTCAAAGAAACGTAAACGACGTCTTTCTCGAGAATGTAATCCGGACGATAAATTTCGGACGACGATGTACCACTTGAGAATCCAAAACCGGGAATCCAGACCATGACAGATTTCAATTTCGTAGTCGTTGATTGTAGATTTGTCTATTTCGATATACAAGTATTTGATTTATCGTAAAAAATTAATTTAACCACAATAATATTATATCTGTTTAGAGATTAATTCGATTAATTTTTTTTTATCTCCCTTCTAGCAAATTGTTACATTTTAATCTTATCTACAATACCACTGGCGTAAAAACATTGATGAACAAGCAATCCTCTGAGCCTTTTACACCATTTGGGCCGGAGCCTTGTTGAATACAGTCGGCTCCTTCACTGATGGCATTGAGAGTTTCCGTCCATGGATCAATGGCCACCGGAGGCTGTTTGGAAAATTTATTTCGAATGAGCAAAAAAAATAAATTTCAATAATTTCAATACTTTACTTAATTATATTGATATAGGGTTTTTTTTTTTTTTAATAAATTGATCAAAAGTCAATTTAAGAATTATTTTTATTTTTTTCGTGGTAAATCGAAACGTTACCTTGAATCTTAAATAACCAACTGGAGCTTTCGCGTATGGGATACCCTTAAATGCTGCATATTTAAGGGAATTGATGGTGGTGAGTATTTCACCCTGTACTGGACCGGAAGTCGTATGTACCACTGCTGCAGATTCAGTAGCGACGAAAATCGTAAAAAAATCGACAATCACTACTATCAAGAGCAACAACATTGTTTGCTTTAGCGATTTTCCGCAGTACCGATTCTTCATTAAATATATATATTTTTTTATTGTTTTACCAAATGTGGATCTTTACTGCGAACTTTTAAATCAGTTGACGTTACTGTAAGTGATTCTCGTGATCGCTTCGGGATTAGAAAAGACCACTTCGTTATTATAGAGAGGCCCCTCAAGAGTCCCACATAAATTAGAGCACTTTTGTAATTTGACTGAGAACAAATATATTCGTAAATTGTTCTTATTGTTTGGGTAGTTTTCCCCCACCACGTATAAGTTTGTACAGCGCGTCCATAGTCAGTGGATGGGAATTTTTAGTGCGATATCGTGAATCGTGCAGAGCTCAACGAGAGCGATGATTGGCCGCAAGTCGAGGGTCAAATTATGACCTGCTGAACGCTGGAGAATTATTGACTATGCTACGAATCACTCTGTTACCAACTCCAAGCTGTGCTCAGATTTCTGCATTATTTTCCTAGTTTCAATTTAAATGCATGTATATTAGGTGGTGAAATTCATCAGAATGGCGGAAAAATTATTTAAACAATTAAACCGGAGAACAATTGACTACGCCACGAATCACTTTGTCATTAACTCCAAGATGCGCTCAGAGCATTATTGTCTTAGCTTCAATTCAAATCCATGCATATTAGGTGGTGAAATTCATCGGAATGGCGGAAAAATTATTTAACCAATTAAACCGGAGAACAATTGACTACGCCACCAATCACTCTGTCATTAACTCCAAGTTGTGCTCAGAGCATTATTGTCTCAGCTTCAATTTAAATGCCTGTATATTAGGTGGTGAAATTCATCAGAATGGGGGAAAAATTATTTAACCAATTAAAACGGTGAACAATTGACTACGCGACGAATCCTTCTGCATTATTGTCTTGGCTTGAATTCAAATCCATGCATATTAGGTGGTGAAATTCATCAGAATGGCGGAAAAATTATTTAACCAATTAAACCGGAGAACAATTGACTACGCCACGAATCACTCTGTCATTAACTCCAAGCTGTGCTCAGAGCATTATTGTCTCAGCTTCAATTTAAATGCCTGTATATTAGGTGGTGAAATTCATCAGAATGGGGGAAAAATTATTTAACCAATTAAAACGGTGAACAATTGACTACGCGACGAATCCTTCTGCATTATTGTCTTGGCTTGAATTCAAATCCATGCATATTAGGTGGTGAAATTCATCAGAATGGCGGAAAAATTATTTAAACAATTAAACCGGAGAACAATTGACTACGCCACCAATCACTCTGTCATTAACTCCAAGTTGTGCTCAGAGTATTATTGTCTTAGCTTCAATTTAAATGCCTGGTGGTGAAATTCATCAGAATGGGGGAAAAATTATTTAACCAATTAAAACGGTGAACAATTGACTACGCGACGAACCCTTCTGCATTATTGTCTTGGCTTGAATTCAAATGCATGCATATTAGGTGGTGCAATTCATCAGAATGGGGGAAAAATTATTTAACCAATTAAACCGGAGAACAATTGACTACGCCACGAATCACTTTGTCATTAACTCCAAGATGCGCTCAGAGCATTATTGTCTTAGCTTGAATTCAAATCCATGCATATTAGGTGGTGAAATTCATCAGAATGGGGAAAAAATTATTTAAACAATTAAACCGGAGAACAATTGACTACGCCACGAACCCTTCTGCATTATTGTCTTGGCTTGAATTCAAATGTATGCATATTAGGTGGTGCAATTCATCAGAATGGCGGAAAAATTATTTAAACAATTAAAACGTGAGCGTATAGATCATTACGATTTTATATTTTCGACGATTTGCTTCATCAATATGATGATTTTTTATAATGCAATGATATTGACTCGAAGGGCATATAAGGCAGGCTGATTGCTTAAGCGCGGATCAAGATCAGGGCGAGTAGAATATTTTTTTCTTTCAATCTTCCATTCTCGGGTTTAATTGAAAGTCTTCAAAAGGCTCAACAGAGAGCTGTCTTTTATATGTACGTGTATACTCGATTTCCAGTGGACGCTTCTTTCGATAGAAGCACTGGAAAACGATAAACAGAAATCCATGAGGCTGAAGGATAAAGAATTTTTCATTCTACGTAAAGGATCATTTCCAGCAGACTGGGGTCAATTGTAAAAGAAGGCTGCTCTTAGAATTTGTGTTCTCAGAGTCCCCATTTCGTGAGAGATGCCCGAAGACTATTTTCAATTACACTCGAGGCTGGGAAATTGAAAAACAAAAAAAAATGATACATCCTAATTAAGATAATTTTTTGAGGAAGTTAGAATTATTATAATAATAAATTGTGCCTTGGTCAATAGTTTTCCAGTGCTCGACGAGTCTTCATAATAAATGGGATTGGCCTCGAACACTGTTCGGGTCTTGCACTATAGCCAGCATAACATACGAGAGAAGCAGACAGTAATTATACTTTCTGTTTCTCTTGTATGTTATGCTGGCATCGACGCATTAGCGTTGATGAAAAAGTGTTTGGCGTTACCGCGGTGAGATAATATTTTTTTTTGTTCCCTTTTGTGAACAGCTGATGGTGATAAGAAAATATGAGAAAATTATTATAGTTATCATTGTATGTATAAATGAGTAACATTTGGTCTGTAGCAGGGGAGACTGGGGTGAATTGCATCACTAGCGTTTCCTAATGGCTGTGACATCCTTAAATTGTTTTCCAGCCCAGTGTACATTCATTGTGACCCATGCACTCAAAAAAGATTTCCGTCATCCAATAGCAAAAAATGAGGTCAGAGTGCAACTGTCAATGAGACCCTATTCTCACTGCAGTTGATTATTATTTTATTATTTATAATTATTATTAGTTTATTATCACGAAAAAAACTGCAGTCATGAGATGGCTTGTTTGGTCCAAAAAGTGATTTTTTAAGGGGCTGCAATTGCCCCCCCCCCCCCCCCCCCGAACCACTGATGAAATCAACTGCAGCAGCAGGGTCAATTACATCACTGACATGAATGAATTGAAAAGGATATTGCAGGTGAACCGGCGAGGCTACGAAGTTTTAACACGCACCATATTCAAGGTAAAGGAACACAGTTCACGAATCAGTCGTTTTAGAATGGTTCACGATCAATCGTTATAAAAATTGTCTAAATGTAAAAAGTGATGCAATTGACCCCACACTCTCTTATCATTTATTTTCATTTGCCTGATAAGAATTTAGTATAATTCACTGAGAAAGAAATTGAGACAAAAACTGATATAATTTTTTTCAAATTCATATCTTGTTCGAAATCTCTGACTGAAAAAAACAATTGCCACTGGAATGGTCTATCACGAATATGATAGGAATTTCTATCGAATTAATTAACCCAATGCAATTTGTCGAGGTTCTTTCGTTGATGTTAATTTTTTATCGGTTCAAATCGAAAATAAACGAGAATTCATTAATCGAATTTTATATCAAACAACGAGTGACGATGACCATGATACTTTGCATAAAATTCTGCACATTTTCATGCGGGCTCGGTTAAGGTCTTTTTCTACGGCTCGACCACGACCAAGGCTCAAACACCAAGCCGCTAGTTTCACTCATACATTGCCTTATCTGTCGCGGGTTAAAAATAGATACAAAATAGAAAAAAAATATATACATTTTTCAACCTTGAATTTAGATGCATAAGAAGAGAGATTGATAGTTGGATCTAATATACCAATTTTAACAAAACGTGGTCAGATGTTTCAATTTTACTTTTCATTATGATTAAATAAGTGCTGTCGTTAATTCGTTTCAATAATAAAAATCATTCGAAATCACATGATAGCTATGTCAAATATGACAATAGAATCTTTATAGGCGATTATAATATTTATCACTCTTCTTATATATATATATATTTATCACTCTTCTTATATATATATATATATATATATATATATATATTGCCAGACGATCAAGGAAAATTCCATACCATGTTTTTCTCTCTTGCATAATATCCATCTGCGGGCTTGAAAAAAAAAGAATCGTAGTTCTCGATAAAAATAAATTTATCAAAGAGTGCGAATTTCGATATCTTAGCTGTACGGATTTATTGATTGCATGCTTCATGTAGACAACTTATCACATAATTTTTTTTAGCTATACAGATAAATATTATCGATTTCCGAAGACAGTCTTGAGCTATAAATGATTTTTAGTAACCTTAAACAACTGGCGTGACCCGGCCACCTCTGTACTTCTATATCTGTCTGCTTTCACGTATTAGTTTGTCGATAAACTATTTACTTATATTGATTGAGAGATGAAATGACGTACAACTACAGCTGGCCACGTAAGTTTATAAAAATCATCGTTTATTTAATCGGGCGTTGGATTTCTAAGAGAATCAAGTAGAAAACAAAATTTAGGCAGACTGAAAAATGGACTCAGTACAATTCAAGTGAAATTTTATGAATGAATAATGTTTTGAAGTAATTGTTTTGATGGTCTAAAATTGTAAAAAAAAATGATTAGTCAATACTAACAAATAAAAATGTTTGGAATATTTGAGAAATGAAAACAAAACCATGGCTAAAACTGTGAAAATTGAAATCATTTTTCAATGTTTGGATGACTTTTCAAATGAGATTCTTTGCTGTATTGAATTTTTAATTTAATTTTATCTAAAGGTGAGTAAACCGTCCATTAGAGACAAAAAACGCAAAAATATACGTCATCATTCTATCACCCATAGTAATAAAAACATTGTTTATTTTTAGCTATTTTTCGCAGCACTAATTCTCCTTTGCTGCTCTTAATTATATTTCCCTGACTTCTTGGTTATAAATACGTCATTATGAATTATACGAGTACAATCCACTAGACGTTTTTTATTTTCATCCGTATTAAAATACCGGCGCCAGCATCATTAATATTAGCCAGTATAAGTCAAGAGTAAAGAAAATCGTACAACTGAATTTGATGAAAACAAAAATTATATGGATACTTTTTAATCCTGTTATTCTAACGACAATAGTGCGTAATAAAACTATGCAGATATAATAAAACTAGCATCCCTGACGCTTGACAAATTACATGAATAAAAAAACATAGAATTTGCACGACGTGTGCCGTTACCACTGTTATCTTGCTACATTATCAGAACGAAGCTTGTGTTACGATAACATTCTTTTTTCGAATTAGAAATTCAAACATTTTTCAAACTTTTAAATACTTCATAAAACTGTATGATTTTTTTCTAATTATTTGCTATTATAATTAAGATTGGAGTAATGAATGATTGCTTATTTAATAATTTTGTATTATTTATTTATTAATTCATTTGATTTATACAAATACATATTCTTCTTGGGTCGCAAAACAGATCACTCAACATTTCTTCTTGGGGCGCAAAACAGATAATTCAACATTTTTCTTTGCACCCGGACGTTGTCTCAAGCAGCGGCTCATTGAACGATTGTATGAGTTTTGCGTTATCACTGATCGGTCGCGGTCCAACTGTCAGCTCGTTTCCTATGTCGAGTGAAATTCCCTCGGACCCGGAGTCTGGCCATGTAACATTGAGATTATCATCTCTCACCCAGTGGGGTGTTGGATTGCTGTAAAATTAAAAAAATAACATACGATTAAAATTTTATCAATAACCATCCCAACAATATAATTCTTACCCGTATTTTGCAAAATTCGTCCACATAGTGGTATATCGATTAACAGTACGAGCTACGGGATCCATTGGATCCGTACTGAAATTCAGGGCTGGGAAGTAAAATATGTATGGAAGATCACTCGCGTGTCCAGGACCTGTCGATAATAATCAATATAATTATAATAATAACAATGATAATTTAGTGCAGTTAATAATTAATATTGAATTAATAAAATAATATTCACCGACGAGTGGATTATTCTCAATAATATTATTAAACGATCCATTACTATAAAACGAGACATGATAATAATAAACAGGCTTCCTGTTATTACTCGCGAGGAGTTTTTGGGTTGTATCGATACCGGCTGTGTAGATAATGTCAGTCGTTTCCTGGGTGAATAATAATTTGTAAAAATGAAATATACCAACGTTGATAAAAATATGATCGTTATAATTTTTATGTATATTTAAGGAGTACGTGATAGTTACATTGATCACTGCGTTAAGTATATTAGCAGGAAGTTGATCGAAGAAATCGTCTCCTGAATTAATTAGTCTTTCAGCTTCAGTCAGACCAGGGGGTAGTTCCATACCCCAGTTTCGGGTAACGTTGATGCAGTAGATGACTGTTTCAACGAACGATTCTGCAGCTGTACATAATATTATGCATGCGCAAGTCATTATAAAAACGAAAATTATTATCAATGTTTATAAATCAGTTAATTGTTTGTCAACCAATTGATCATTACTTAATAATGTATTTTTTTTTACTAATTTATTATACATACAATTGAAATTGGCCAACGTTTCTTCATCCATGAATCCCAGTAATTGTGGTACCTTATTGTAGCGGCCTTTTTTGTATTTAGTAACGGGACACTCAGACAAAAATACGTCCGTAGCGATATTTTTTTCCTCGAGACTCGGTGCAAATACAACTTTGGCCTAATATCAGAAAATTTAATCAAACTCAATTTCATGTGAATCATGTCATCTGTCTCGAATTTGCAGCTCGTTTAGCTTTTTTTAATTTTTTGAATAAAAAATGAATTAATTATTCAAACCATTAAATTTGTTAATTAAAAAAAAAAAAAACAAGAAAGTTGACATTTTTTTTTTCGCAAATCTATATTTTCGTACATAGGTAATTTCAGCTGTTGCATTCAGGATTTCGGTTGTCGATGCGCTATAAAGAGTTTGCAGAAGGGTTTCCTTGTTAGTCGAATCTACACCCAGCTCGGTACCGAGTCTTTCAGCCTGGAACTGAGCTTCTTCAGATGTCTGATATGCCCAGACATTAATGGCTGCACCGCTCATGGAAATTGCGCCATGAAAGAGACCTGGAAAATTGGATGGACGATGAAATGAAAATAATTGGATTAATCGAAAGCTTTTGGCTTTCGTATGGCTATAATTGATTAAATTTTTTCGTACTTAGAGATTATGCTCATGATAAAAAAAATTACTAATTTACCTGCGGAAGCACCCGATAATACATGATAACCAATAGCTGCAGCTCCAGCACTTTGACCAAAGATTGTAACGTTTTTCGGATTGCCACCAAATTTTCTTATGTTGGCCTGTACCCACTTGAGGCCAAGTACCTGATCCTTGAGCCCAGCGTTTCCGGTAGCATTAGGGTGATTCAGGTTTAAGAAACCTGATCAAAATGATCCGAGCATTGATAATTTCAATAGTTAAAAAATATTATTCGTACGGTATTCGTACGGTATTCGTACGGTATTCGTACGGTATTCGTACGGTATTCGTACGGTATTCGTACGGTATTCGTACGGTATTCGTACGGTATTCGTACGGTATTCGCACGGTATTCGCACGGTATTCGTACGGTATTCGTACGGTATTCGTACGGTATTCGTACGGTATTCGTACGGTATTCGTAGGGTATTCGTACGGTGATTCAGGTTTAAGAAACCTGATGAAAATGATCCGAGCATTGATAATTTCAATAGTTAAAAAATATTATTCGTACGATATCGTCTATTGTTCTATTCAACATATTGTACTGTAATTTTTCAGATATTATTGAATTGTTTAAAATACTTTTCATCGATTCGTTTTGCAGATATTATTATCATGTTATATAATTATTTGTGGCTCCAATAAAATTTTAATATCATCAATCACTAATTTAATTGCATCTTGCGCAATTAATCAATATCGTTAATTTACCTAGTGCTCCAAGTCGATAGCTCACAGAAACGTAGACGATGTCTTTTCCGAGTATGTAATCTGGATGATAAAATTCGGAGGACGATGTACCAAATACGAATCCACCACCAAATATCCAAACCATGACGGGTTTCAATTTCTTAGGCGTTGAATTTAGATTTGTCTGTTTCAATAGAAATATTTTATATATCGTGCAATATTGATTTATATAATATTTTATTGTATCTTTTTTAGATTCATTCGAGTCATTTTTTAAATCCTTTTGTCGAATTTCTACATGCTAATAATCTGATGTACAATACCACTGGCGTAAAAACATTGAGGAATAGACAGTCCTCGGAGCCTCTTTGACCAGAAGGAGTTACATCACCTTGAATACAATCGGGTCCTTCGCGAACGGCATTTAGCGTCTCTCTCCACGGAGCAACTTTCACAGGAGGCTTTTTATAAAATTTACTTGATTAGTGAAAAAAAAAAAAAACAAATTCATACCCCAATTCATTATTCTGACATTGGAGCAAAAAAAAAAAAATTCAAAATTAATCTCAACATTATTTTTGTTCGTTTTTTTTTTTTGGAAATTGGGTCGTTACCTTGAATCTTAGATGTCCGAGTGGAGCTTTCGCGAATCGGATACCCTTAAAAGCTGCGTATTTAACTGAGTTAACAGTGGTGAGTATTTCACCGCGTACGGGACCGGAAGTCGTATGTACCACTGCTGTTGATTCAGTAGCGACGAAGACCGTGCAAAAATTGATAATCACTATTATCGAGAGCAAGAGCATCGTTTGCTCTTGCGATTTTCCACAGCATGTACTCTTCATCCTAGTTTTCTTTTTAATTATTTTAACGGCTTTTGGATCTTTACCATCCACTTAAAAATTACTGTAAGTCGCTGAACTTGATTTTCGTGTTGATCAAAATACACCACTTTGCCACGGAAGAGTCTCGCATAAGTTGGAGCACTCTTGTAAGTTGACTGACAATTCTCACGTAAGAAGATTATTTTTATTCCTTGGATATTTTTCCCCCGCCATGTACAAATTTTCATAGAGCATCTATAAAGTGTATGCGCATGCGCGGTTTCGGTGTGATTGTGAAATCGGAGCTTAGTAAAAACTTTAGACACGTCGAGTGCTGGAGAACCATTATCCGCCTCGCACATTATTGCTTTATTAATTCCAAGATTGTAAAAAGATAATGTTACCTTTTGTCTGCCTCTTTAGGTTGTTGCCTCGGCCGCAATTCAATTGTAGGTATATATTCAAACGTTAGAATTCATCACACTCACGAAGGAAGGATTCAAATAAATTAAGCATGGACCTACAAGATCACTTTTTTTATTTTCGACGATTTTCTTCATCAATATGCAGACGAGTAATATTTAGGCGGAGGTAAGGTCGTCCTTTGAGAAATTCGGAAGTAATGTATCAATGAATTATATAGGATGTCAATAGATCTCCGGTGCTCGACGGAGTGAACCGGTTTGACCACAAATCTGGTTCGATATTTTTATTAAAGTCAGCTTATACTGCCTATAGTAACAGTCAGCATAAACTGATTATAGTAATAGTCAGTATAAACTGATTATAGTAATAGTCAGTATAAACTGACTATAGTAATAGTCAGTATAAACTGACTATAGTAATAGTCAGTATAAACTGACTATAGCAATAGTCAGTATAAACTGACTATAGCAATAGTCAGTATAAACTGACTATAGCAATAGTCAGTATAAACTGACTATAGCAATAGTCAGTATAAACTGACTATAGCAATAGTCAGTATAAACTGACTATAGCAATAGTCAGTATAAACTGACTATAGCAATAGTCAGTATAAACTGACTATAGCAATAGTCAGTATAAACTGACTATAGTAATAGTCAGTATAAACTGACTATAGTAATAGTCAGTATAAACTGACTATAGTAATAGTCAGTATAAACTGACTATAGTAATAGTCAGTATAAACTGACTATAGTAATAGTCAGTATAAACTGACTATAGTAATAGTCAGTATAAACTGACTATAGTAATAGTCAGTATAAACTGACTATAGTAATAGTCAGTATAAACTGACTATAGTAATAGTCAGTATAAACTGACTATAGTAATAGTCAGTATAAACTGGCTATAGTAATAGTCAGTATAAACTGACTATAGTAAGAGACCCGAACCACAGAAAAAAAAAATTTCCTCATTGCGAGAATACCAAACACACGCGTTGATGACAAAGTGTTTGGTATATTCTCGCGATAAGGAAACTTTATTTTTCCGTTATGCGAACAGCTCGCGATAAAAAAATACGAGGAAGATATGATAATGTTTATTGTATGTTTAGGTGCCAAACGTATGATTCATCGTACTATCCATTTCTGTTTGTCTATATCATGACAAATCTATTAATGTAGAAAAAACGTAGTTCTCTGGTAACCATGCAAAAATTTGCTGATTTTAATTGAGATTTCCGCAATTAATTGGCACTATTACGAATCAAATTCGCTTTATACATAATTGTGAAAAAAATCAATTAAAATTGTTGATGTTCATTCATCACTATAATCAATCAAATTTTTCAGCATAAATTTTTACTGTAGTGAATTTGATTTTATACTCTACGCTAATTATATGTAATCAATTAACGATTTTGTACTCAATTATTTGTATTATTATAAATTAAATCTTTGATAATTAAACGGTCGAAGTTACAGCATTCTTACCAAAGACCGGGACGTTACTCGAACTTTCACCAAATTTCTATAGCGGTAAAGTTTGAAACGTTGCAGATTTAACACGACTCTTCCAGCTAGCCTTAGCCCTAGCAAAAACAAATGAATGTGACAGGAATAGGCAGAATACGAAAAAAATCATGTTGGCATAGTTTTTATTTTTATCAAATCTACGGAGATTTGACATCCACGCAGCAAAGATGGTTATAGAAAGAGGATATCCACATTTTGCAATTAAATAAATTTCATATCGATTAACCGTTCGGACGTTGAACGTTTTGATGAATTTCCAGAGACGATATGCTATTCGAGGTTATCACGGTTTTTATTTTTTTTTCTATCATTTATACAATTTTGTTGTCTCCAACACAGCTGGTCGTCGGGAAAATACGTCTTAATTTTCTTGTGAACAAATATTCATGACGATAAAATGAAATTCATGAGACTAAAATTTTCATTTATTCGGTTTGATAGTTTTGCAATGTTAATTGCACGAAAATTTAGGTCTGGTGCGATGGTAAAGAAGAGCTTTCACATCCTCTTAAGAGCGAGTACCCGAACCTTTAGTTCAACGTTTCGAACTGTTATGCAGTAATTTGCAATTCATTCTTAACAATTTTAATGCTTTTTTATCGTTCTAATTCGGGACAATTGTCGTATAATATTATTAATAATGTCGAATCACCTAGTGCTGCAGAAGGATCATTTAGAGAAATGTAGACATCTTTCTAAAGTATTTAATTCGGACGATAAATTGGACCTGAAGATGTTTTTACTGTAAATCCACCATCGCGAATTCAGAGCATGACACATTTAAAATTCGCAGGCGTTGATTGCAGGTCCGTCTTGTGTGCTAATGAGATTAGAAAAAACACGAAAAGTGTAATCTCAGTAATTGGATTCTTTTGAAATTGATTCATTTTATAATGCAGATAGCTGTAAAATATTTGCAATGTAACAATTTTTGTGATTTATCATGTTTTTGATGTTTGTGATTTTTGCAATGCTGCAATGTTTGTGATTTACCTTACCACTGGCGTGAAAACATTGATCAACAAACAATCCTCAGAGCCTTTTACAATGCGCATAACATTGTATATTTTAGTACAGTGCTCACCTTTGATAACGGCGTTCAGAATTTCATTCCACGGAACAACAGCCACAGGAGGCTATTTATTACATTCACTTGATAAAATTAATATAAATTAAACATGCTGACGTGTTTTTTTTTTCGTTTTTAAAAATTCCGAAGTGTTTATTGCACGTTACCACACACGGTATTATAATCGGTATTACGAATAATCCCCAGTTAATGAACTGTCGATGTTGATGCAGTCATTACAAATTTTCAAAAGTTCATTGTTGTTTATATATTATGCTACATAATGTAACATTTATTTGTAACAAAGAAAATGGAAGAAAATGTTCAACACTGCAGGAAGTTTCGTAAATCCACATTTGGATTAGATTGGATCATTTGATAGATTTTGTTAATAATATAAAAAAGGTTTAAGCTTTGTCGGATGCGTGGGGTTGAAAATAGGATTATATTATATATGATTCAATACAAAGTTTATTCGCTAATAAAAAAAAATCGAAGGAAAGGATTGATGTTCTATATAGAAAGTTGCGTATATTCGTAAGACAATCAAAATTTTCGTATTGGTCGAATAAATTTCTGAATGCATCACATCAACATGTTTCGTCGAAGAGAAATTTTTTGTTTGAGAATTTGCGTGGTATATGTGGTGATTGAAATTTGTTATTCTGTTTTGATATCCTCATATGTTTATATGCATAGGACACGTAGCTATGTATATTAATGTTGAAATTTTTTTTTATCGTCAAAACTTCGTCGCTTGAAATTTATTTTACTCAGTTGGCTCATATTTGAAAAACATTTAGTCAGCGTTGTTGGTCTCTCATATTTTATTACTTTATTGAATGTAACGTTTATCCCTGAACAACGAAAATCGAGAAAAACAATCGGTGTCTCAAAAATAAGTTTCGTTGATTCGTAAAATAGTTTTAGGGTCTTCGTATTGGTCGAATCAATCCTTGAATGCCCAGAGACTCCTTCTCATCAGGCCAGCTCAATAGTTCAATGAGAGCTGTGTCATCGTTGATTGGTCTTGGATCAACTACGAGTTTGTAACCAATGTCGAGGGCATATCCGCAAGCACCCGAGTCTGGCCATATTACGCCCAAACACCGATTGTGGATGAATTTTGGCGTCGGATTACTGCGGATTTTATTTCATTACAATATAAATCAATGCGATTCACGGAAATATTAAACTTAAAACGTAATATCTGTCCTATCTTACCCATATTTTGCAAAATTAGTCCACATTGTGGTAACCCTGCAAATAGTACGAGCCACAGGATCGTTAGGATCTGTGCTGTAATTAGCCGCTGGTATATAAAATACGTATACAGCATCATCCCCGTGTCCAGCACCTATCAATGAAAATATTAAAAATAATCGTTTTTAAAAGTTCATTTATTCAAATGATGGCCAAAAAATAATGGTTTTTTCTAGGCTGAGGCAGAGTTATATTTTTCTATTCGATGAAGTCACTCACCTGGAATTGAACCTGGAGAAAATAAGCTGTGACCAGTTCGATTGGTATAAAACGATATATGATAATAATAGACTGGATGTTTATTATTATTGGCGGCTAAGAATCTTTGGGTACGATCAATTGGACTTATGAAAAGAAACTCGGACGATATCTAAAAAAAGTCACTTATTTGCATAAACAAGATAATTATAGACGAATGAACAGTGAATTCGAAGATGACTCACGTTGACAGCAGCCTGGACAATATTTGGATCGACTTGATCCAAATTTCCACCAGCAAGAATCAAATTTCTTATGGTAACTAGACTCTCGGGTGGTTCGATACCATTAGTTTCAGCATTATCAAGAGCACGAATGATTATTTCCAGGAATGCTGGTAGAACTGCAAAATAAGATAAGTTACAATATAATAAAATACAGATACTACAATAAGGGAAATAAGGTGACTAATTTCGCATTGTGTTTTAGAACATTAGTTCAGGAAGTGAATTAAAAACAATTGATGTTTCCTAGGTTGAGCCGAACAACGAAATGCATGATAATCTGTCGAGTTACAAAATTTCCAATCCCGATATAAACGGAAAACTTGTATCGCAATTATTGTTCATTGTACTTGCCAGTAGTAAAGCTCAGATTTTCCTGGTCCATAAAACCAAGCAACTGAGGCACTTTGTTGTATCTTCCAGTGTAATACGTCCGGTAAGGACTCTCAGTGATAAAAGGTTCATTCGTGATGTTCGCATTTTCGACTGTTGGGGTGAACGATGTTATCTGTTGGACATAAAAATTCACAGCACAACCCTTCAATTTTTTCGAAATTATTTTTAACAAATATAACTATAATATGTGCCTCACCAGACCAATTGAAATTGTGGCAATGACGAGCTGGGCTGGTGTCGCGTCATAAAAAGCCTGGAGCAAAATTTCCTTATCGGTCGAAGGTGTTCCAATCAATGTACCAAGCTGTTCGGCTAACGATATGGCTTTCGTGAGTGTTTGGAAAGCCCAGGAAGCCAAGGGCACACCACTATTTGATATGGCACCGTTAAATAGTCCTACAGAAAATCGTTAATTTAAAAAAAAATGCATTTAAAATGATTTCATGATGAATTGTAGGACCTCAGTCTCTCCTAATATTTAATGAGAACAATAATTTATAATTATTCTTATTAAAAAATTATTTTGAATGGATAATTCTCAGTTTTTTTTTATCAAGTATAGAATTTGTTTATTACCCGTGGAGACTTCGGAAAGTACATGATATCCGACTGACACCGCTCCCGCACTGCCGCCAAATATGTTAATGTTATTCGGATTACCACCAAATCTCTCGATATTCGATTTTATCCACTTGAGAGCGAGATTTTGATCCTTGAGTCCAGCATTTCCGGTTGCATTTGGATGATCCAGACTCAAAAATCCTGCGTACATTTTTTTTTTTTGTTTAAATAAATATGTAGAATTCCAAGCGTGTGAGGTTAATGGGGATAATTACCCAAAGCTCCAAGACGATAGTTGAGCGTAACAAATACGACGTCTTTTTCGAGCAAGTAATCCGGTCCTTGATTTTGCGTTGAGCCAGAACCAATAATGAATCCACCACCATGAATCCATACCATAACAGCTTTTAATGCCCTCCGTATACCGCTCCCCCGAATCTATAATACATAATGACAATATTAGCGCCATACATTTTACTCATTCCTTGATATGTCTTAATAAAATTTGACGACAGTTTCGTTTACAAATTCATTTACCACGGGAGTGTAGACATTGAGAAACAAGCAATCTTCCGAACCAATGACAGCATTTACCGTCGGATCAATTTGAGGACATACAGATCCTTCGGTCGTCGCGTCGAAAGTCGAGCTCCATGGATCAACGGGAACTGGAGGCTGTATTAAACATTGACGTGAAATACTTTTTCATATGATCTAGATTTTTTTACGAGGCCTATATGCATTGTTTCTGACTATCATCATTTTTATTCAGCACAAAAATAATTGGTACACTAAAACTTTCTGATCTTCAATAGTTTTTTCCAAGTACCAGCGATAAGTATGACGGAAAACATAGTTCGTAATTATTCTCGAGAATATATATTTTTTTCTTTGAATTTGCTTACCGTTACATGAGCAGCCATGGTTATGGGACCAACAGTTTTTTTTATAATGATCGAAGAATGTAATAAGAGCCTGCTTACGTGGTACGAAAGTATAGGAAAAGAATATATGAGTTGATGCAAAGGACGATGCGGTTGTCCTTTTTTGCTATCAAGCTTCAGGAACTAAGTAGCTCAGTGCGTAAACAAACTCTATGACGTGGTAGCTTACTTTTTAACAAAACAGGGACACTACTGCTCATGTATGTTCTCTGGTTGTATAATATTCTAGCCGATCTAGACGACTTTGGCCCTCTCAGAAATTATGACGATTAATGCCCGAACTGGACTTCAAGTTTGGCCTCAAATCTAAGCTCAATTTCGATTTAATCGAAACTAATTTTGAATTTAAGATTGTGCTGACTATTTTCGATTCGGGCTCGAAGAGTAATGAAGTTAAAATATGTCAATGTCTTTGAACTATAATATTTTTAAAGTCGCAATGTATCTGAATTCGTCGATGAGTATAGGTCATCATTTATGATTATTTCTTCTATTTACCTTGAATCTGAGATGACCCACTGGAGCTTTTGCATATTTGATACCTTTAAAAGCAGCGTATGGCACAGAATTAGGTCCAGTTCTGAGTATTTCACCTCGCACAGGTCCAGTCGTCGTCGGTACAATGTCTGTTAATTGACCAGCTACGAGCACACCGAATATATCGATGAGCACAAATGCCGATAACGCGAGCATTTCGCAAAATTTTCCGGGCACAAAATATACTCAATTGTGATACTGCCAGATGAACGAACCCACGGATAATACCTACTTTGAGCGTGTCGACGAGCTTTTATACTCTTGAAGATCTGCTGGCTAATTCAGGTAGGAGGTAAGTTGTAAATCTTGAATTTAAATTGTCTTATCTCGTATCGTGCTAATAGTAACAATGAAAAAAATGCAAACAGAGAAAAATGAAGAAGAATGGGATATATGCAATAAACTGACGAAGATTTATTCATACAGGATGTTATGAGGATAAAAAAATATTATGACAGATTTTCGCAAAATGTTGTTGCAAGGGATCGGCAATATATTTGTTCAGCAAAGTCAAGGAATGTTAATCACCAAATGATCACCTTCGATATGATTTTTACCGTTTCAATCTGATTTTCTGTATTAACAGGTGAAAAACTATATTAATTTCTTGCCATGAGAATCGTGGTAATTCGTAATTTTTTCGCGTGTCCACCTCTTGCGAGGCTTTTTACTTATTCCGCATTTTTTTTTTGTTTTTTAATGAGGTCAACGGAAGTCTGAACGTTGAACGTCAGATTCAATACTCTGTCCAAATGTGCATACTTATCTTGAACGATTTACTTTGCTCAGTTATCTCATCGTGAATTATGGTGCCTCGCGAAATTGCGTCAAAGCGCATTGCTGGAATTTCTAGATTCCTCGACGTTGACCAAGATAATGACTTTTAGACAACAGATGAATTAAGGTGGATGGCCCAGTTTCTGGGCCTTTTAGCATACTTGTTCACTAATTATGCTGAATGCATCGTCTAACACAACCGATAATAGTTGTCTTGAGTATCGCAGTCAAGTTCAAAAGAGTGACTGAAAATATTTACGAGAACTGTTTGTCAATGCCTCACGTTAATGGCAGCTTAAGTAGTATTTGGGTCGACTTGACTCAAATATATATACCGAAGAGTCTTATTACATTTTTTATACCAATGAGGCTCTCCGGACCTGCTATGCGATCATCCTGGGCCTCGTTGAGAACAATATTTATCGTGTCTAGAAATAGTGGCATGACTGTAAAATAATTCAATAATTTATAAAACTTGTGATGCACGTTAAATACGCTGATTAATTAAATCTATCCCAAAATTGCTGATAATTTGAACATTTCCCAAAATTCTTCGACCAAAAACTACATTCAATCGCGATATTATATCACGTGAATTAATCCTTCAAAAATAATTATGTCGAGTATATTGACGGGCTTTTATCCTTTTAAGCATATGCTGGCTAATGGGGGGCAAGATGAATCGTAAATCTTAAGCAGCGAGCACTCCTGGCTTAATACAGTCTTATCTTTTATCAAATAAGCTAAATTAAAGAGAAGAGTAGAGAAACGAATAAAGATAAATATAAAAAAAAGTTCGTTGTAAGATGCAACGATGGACGAGAAAAAAAATTACGAGCGTTTTCAAAATTTTTGATACCCCGAATCGATAATATTAGCTCACAAGTTTGAGCAATAATTATAAACCAACTCTTCAGCATTAATATAATTTATTGCGTCGATTAAATATATTTTTACAACGAACATGCTCAAATATTGTGTATTTGAGGATATTTGTATCAACACTTGACTGAAAACATTAATGTTTTATCATGTCAATCGTGAAAATTCTTAATTGCGATTTTCTAAAATCCATGCATCTTTAATATTCTCATCAGCCTTCTACTTATTTCCCATCCTTTTTTTAAATCAGACTATTCAACATTTATAGACTAAATATTCATTTAAAAAACTCGTGCAAATCTAGTTATTTAAATGATTTAAAGCACTGAGATAAAAATATTGTTGAATCTACTAAATCGCCATTTGCGAGCGTTCAAACGAATTTTTCGTTGATTTCACATAATTTTAGTGATTTCACTCAATCATATTTTGGTTTGTCCCATACCCATCCCAAAATATGGGTAGGCTAATTCAACGCAAAATATAATTTGGACAACGAAAATTTTATTAAGCCAACGAAAAATTCGTTTGGAACGCCCGCGAACGCCAATTCAGTAGATTCAACAATATTTTTTTCTCACTGATAGGCCTTGGTTATCACATCGTGGATTATAAGTACTGGAAAAAATTGCGTCACCAGTGAGACAGAAGAACATTAGCATTGATACTTGTCTCGACAATGGGCAGGACTAATATTTTTAAACAAGAGACGAATTTTACAACAACAAAAAATTGTTTTTTAAGCAATTATTGTTCCGGCTTTACTTTTCTACCTGTATGTATTTTTTTATTTACGTATCCTTCCATACATAAAGTTGGAAAAAGCATCAAGAGATGCAGGAGCGTTTCAACGCAAAGTAATTTAAAAAAAAAATTGATGTAAATAGTAATTTTATCATGACGATTTTTGCTCGAGTAATTTGACGATTTATTCATTCGAGCAATGGGATGGAGAACTGATCGCTATACCCTTATGTTGAATTATCTGGCGTGACCGATCGAGCACTTTTTCGAATTATCACAATTTTGTAGGAGAACCATTAGTCGTGGAGAGAAGTGGCTTGAGCGAAAGTTCTATCACCTCCGCAGCTATGCTGATCGGTCTTGGACAAATTTTGAATTTATTGTCAATTTCAAGAGCATGCACTGAAGTTCCAGAGTTTGGCCATGTGATATTTAGAGGATACTCATCAACCCAATTTGGTAACGGATTGCTGTGAAATATTTAAAAAATATATATAAGTAGCACAAGGAGGGTATAATTATTTTCCATGCCCATTTCTGTAATATTTTTTACCCGTATTTTTCAAAATATTGATTTTGAAAAATACGGGTAAAAAATATTACAGAAATGGGCATGGAAAATAATTATACTTTTGAAAAATTTTAGTGACTGCATGCAATAAAATCATCATAAAGTAAAATTAAATTTGAAGATTTGTGCGAATTAGAAGCTTGCACACTGCTGCCTCGTATTGTGGCAATCCACATGGTAGGAACCCTGCAGATCGTACGACCCATTGGAAAAATACGAGGCAGCAGTGTGCAAGTTTCTAATTCGCACAAATCTTCAAATTTAATTTTTCTTTATGATGATTTTATTGCATGCAGTCACTAAAATTTTTCAAAAGTTGATTGTTATTTACATATTATTCTATATAATGTAACATTTATTTGTAAGAAAAAAAATGAAAGAAAACGTTCAACACTGCAGGAAGTTTCGTAAATCCACATTTGGATTAGATTGGATCATTTGATAGATTTTGTTAATAATATAAAAAAGGTTTAAGCACTCTTTGTCGGATGCGTGGCATTGAAAATAGGATTATATTATATATGATTCAATACAAAGTTTATTTGCTAATAAAAAAAAATCGAAGGAAAGGATTGATGTTCTATATAGAAAGTTGCGTAGATTCGCGAGACAATCAAAATTTTTGTATTGGTTGAATAAATTCCTGAATGCATCACATCAACTCTGACATGTTTCGTCGAAGAGAAATTTTATACTTGAGAGTTTGGGTGGTATATGTGGTGATTGAAATTTTTAATTCAGTTTTGATATCCTCATATGTTTATATGCATAGGAATAATAGCTATGTATATTAATGTTGCAAAAAAAACTTCGTCGCTTGAAATTTATTTTATTCAGTTGGCTCATATTTTAGAAATATTTAGTCGGCGTAGTTCGTCTCTCATATTTTATTACTTTATTGAATGTAACGTTTATCCCTGAATAACGAAAATCGACAAAAACAATCGGTGTCTCAAAAATAAGTTTCATCGATTCGTAAAACAGTTTTAGGATCTTCCTATTGGTCGAATCAATCGTTGAATGCCCAGAGACTCCTTCTCATCGGGCCAGCTCAATAGTTCAATGAGAGCTGTGTCATCGTTGATTGGTCTTGGGTCAACTACGAGTTTGTAACCAATATCGAGGGCATATCCGCAAGCACCCGAGTCTGGCCACTTTACGCCCAAACAACGATTGCAGATCGATTGTGGCGTCGGATTACTGCGGATTTTATTTTATACCAAAATAAATGAATGCGATTCACTGAAATATCAAACTTGAAAAGTAATATCTTGCCTATCTTACCCATATTTTGCAAAATTGGTCCACATTGTGGTAACCCTGCAAATAGTACGAGCCACAGGATCGTTAGGATCTGTGCTGTAATTAGCCGCTGGTATATAAAAGAAGTATACAGCATCATCCCCGTGTCCAGCACCTATCAATGAAAATATTAAAAATAATCGTTTTTAAAAGTTCATTTATTCAAATGATGGCCAAAAAATGATGGTTTTTTCTAGGCTGAGGCAGAGTTATATTTTTCTATTCGATAAAGTCACTCACCTGGAATTGAACCCGGAGAAAAAAAATTGTGACCAGTTCGATCGGTATAGAACGATATATGAAAATAATAGACTGGATGTTTATTATTATTGGCTGCTAAGAATCTTTGGGTACGATCAATTGGACTTATGAAAAGAAACTCGGACGATATCTAAAAAAAAGTCACTTATTTGCATAAGTAAGATAATTATAGACGAATGAACAATGCATTTAAGGATGATGACTCACGTTGATGGCAGCCTGAACGGTATTTGGATTGGCTTGACTCAAATTACTACCAGCAAGAATCAAATTTTTTATAGTAACTAGACTCTCGGGTGGTTCTATGCCATCAGTTTCAGCTTCATCAAGAGCATTATTGATTTGTGCCAGAAATTTTCGTCGATCTGCAAAATATGATACATTACAATATTATAAAATAGAGATACTACAATAAGGGAAATAAGGTAACTAATTTCGCATTGAGTTTTAGGACATTAGTTCAGGAAGAGAATGAAAAACCATTCGTGCGTTCAAGTAAAATAATTGATGCTGTCATAATTTCTTAGGTTCAGCCGAATTACGAAACGCATGATAATCCTTCCAGTTACAAAACTTCCAATCCGGAAATAAACGGAAAACTTGTATGGCATTTATTGTTCATTGTACTCGCCAGTAGTAAAGCTCAGAATTTCCTGGTCCAAAAAACCAAGCAACTGAGGCACTTTGTTGTATCTTCCAGTGTAATACGTCCGGTAAGGACTCTCAGTGATAAAAGGTTCATTCGTAATGCTCGTATTTTCGACTGTCGGGGCGAACGATGTTACCTGTTGGACATGAAAATTGATAGCACAACCCTTCAATTTGTTCGAAATTATTTTCAACAAATATAACTATAATATGCGCCTCACCACATTAATTGAATTTGTGGCAATGACGAGCTGGGCTGGTGTCGCGTTATAATAAGCCTGGAGCAAAATTTCCTTATCGGTCGAAGGTGTTCCAATCAATGTACCAAGCTGTTCGGCTAACGATATGGCTTTCGTGGGTGTTTGGAAAGCCCAGGAAGCCAAGGGCACACCACTACTTGATATCGCACCGTTAAATAGTCCTACAGAAAATCGGAAATTAAAAAAAAAATGCATTTAAAATGATTTCATGATAAATTATACAACCCCAGTTTCCCCTAATATTTAATGAGAACAATAATTTATAATTATTCTTATTAAAAAATGGTTTTGAATGGATAATTCTCGGTTTTTTTTTATCAAGTACAGAATTTGTTCATTACCCGTGGAGGCTTCGGAAAGTACATGATATCCTACCGATGCCGCTCCCGCACTGCCGCCAAATATCTTAATGTTATTCGGATTACCACCAAATCTCTTAATATTCGACTTTATCCACTTGAGAGCGAGATTTTGATCCTTGAGTCCAGCATTTCCGGTTGCATTTGGATGATTCAGACTCAAAAATCCTGCGTACATTTTTTTTTTTTTTTTTCAAATAAATATATAGAATTCGAAGCGTGTGAGGTTAATGAGGATAATTACCCAAAGCTCCGAGACGATAGTTGAGCGTAACTAATACGACATGTTTTTCGAGCAAGTAATCCGGTCCTTGATTTTGCGCTGAGCCAGAACCAGCAGTGAATGCACCACCATGAATCCAGACCATAACAGCTTTTAATGCCCTCGGCCGAATTCTCCGCCGAATCTATAATAAATAATGACAATATTCGCGCCATAAACTTTACTCATTCCTTGATATGTCTTAATAAAATTTGACGATAGTTTCGTTTACAAATTCATTTACCACGGGAGTGTAGACATTGAGAAACAAGCAATCTTCCGAACCAATGACAGCGGTCATCGTTGGATCAATTTGAGGACATACAGATCCTTCGGTCTTCGCGTTGAAAGTCGAGCTCCATGGATCAACGGGAACCGGAGGCTGTATTAAACATTGACATGAAATATTTCTTTATCTGACCCAGATTTTTTTTACGAGGCCTATATACATTGTTACTGACTATGATCATTTTTATTCAGCACGAAAATAATTGGTACAGTAAAACTTTCTGATCTTCAATAGTTTTTCCCAAGTACCAGCGATAACTATGACGGAAAACATAGTTCGTAATTATTCTCGAGAGTATGTTTGTTTTTATTTGAATTTGCTGAACGTTACATGAGCAGCCAGGATTATGGGACCAACAGTTTTCATAATGGTTCAAGCATATAGTACGAGCCAGCTTACGTGGTAAAAAAGGATAGTAATAGAATATATGAGATGAAACAAGACAAAACTTTTACGATTGTCCCTTTTGCTCTCAAGCATAAGTCCATTTTACTTTAACAGAACAGGGACACTACTGCGTATGTATGTGCCCTGGTCCTATTATATTCTAGCCAATCTAGATGACTTTGGCCCTCTCAGTAATGAGGACGATTAATGCCCGAACTGGTCTTCAACTTTGGCCTCAAATCTAAGCTCAATTTCGATTTAATCGAAACTAATTTTGAATTTAAGATTATGCTGACTATTTTCGATTTGTGCTTGACGAGTAATGAAGTTAAAATATGTCAATGTCTTTGAACTATAATATTTTTAAAGTCGCAATGTATCTGAATTCGTCGATGAGTATAGGTTATCATTTATGATTATTTCTTCTATTTACCTTGAATCTGAGATAACCAACTGGAGCTTTTGCATATTTGATACCCTTAAAAGCAGCGTATGGCATAGAATTAGGTCCAGTTCTGAGTATTTCACCTCGTACAGGGCCGATCGTCGTCGGTACAATGGCTGTTAATTTACCAGCTACGAGCAAAGCGAATATATCGATAAACACAAATGCCGATAAGGCGAGCATTTCGCAAAATTTTCCGGGCACAAAATATACTGAATTGTGATACTGCCAGGTGAACCAATCCACGGATAATACCTACTTTGACTGTGTCGATGAGCTTTTATACTCTTGAACGTCTGCTGGCTAATTTAGGTAGGAGGTAAGTTGTAAACCTTGAACTTAAATTGTCTTATCTCGTATCGTACTAATAGTAATAATGAAAAAAATGTTACCAGAGAAAAATGAAGAAGAATGGGATATCTGCAATAAACTCACGAAGATTTTTCCATGTGGGACGTCATGAGGATATAATATTGTTGCAAGGGATCGACAATATTGTTCAGCAAAGTCAAGAAATATTAATCACCAAATTATCACCGTCAATATAATTCATCCTTTCAATCTGATTTTCCGTATTAACAGGTGAATAACCACATTAATTTCTCGCCATGAGAATCGTGGTGCTTCATTATTTTTTCGCGTGTCCACCTTGTGCGAGGCTTGTCACTTATTCTGCATTTTTTTTTTTAACGAGGTGAACCGAAGTCTGAACGTTCAACGTCAATTTCAATACTCTGTCCGAATGTGCATACTTATCTTGAACAATTTACTTTGCTCAGTTATCTCATCGCGAATTATCATGTTAACGAAATTGGGTCAAAACGCATTGTTGGAATTTCTAATTTCCTCGACATTGACCAAGATAATGAATTTTATACAGCAGATGAGTTAAGGTGGACGGCCAAGTATCTCGGCCTATTAGCTGCGCCGATTAATCTATGCCCAGAATTGCTGATAATGTGAAAATTTCTCAAAGTTGTTCGATCAAAAAATACATTCAATCGCGATATTATACGACGTGAATCTACCCTTCAAAAATAATTCCGTCAAGTATATCGATGGGCTTTTATCCTTTTAAGCATCGCATAATTTTAGTTACCCCAATCATATTTTGGGTTGCCCCAACCATCCCAAAATATGAATAGGCTAATTCAACCCAAAATATTATTAGGACAACGAAAATTTTATTAAGTCAACGAAAAATTCGTTTGGAGCGCCCGCGAACGCCAATTCAGTAGATTCAACAATATTTTTTTCTCAATGCATGCCTGGATTATCACATCGTGAATTATAAGTACTGGATAAAATGGCGTCACCGGTGAAACACAAGAACATTAGGATTTATACTTGTCTCGACGATCGTCAGGACTAATATTTTTAAACAAGAGACGAATTTTACAACAAAAAAAACATTGGAAATTGTAATTGGTCGATGGTATGTAAAATATATAAGCAAGATCATCGGCATCACCATCAAAAAACGTTTGTGTAATGTGAGAAATACGTACTGGTAGAAAAATAAATTTTCTGTAGAGAATTTTGAGTTCCAGATAAAATGGCTAGTGGAATCGTGATCCAAGGGAAAAACATGGATGGAGGGCTCCAAAACAAACTTTAAAGTTAGAAAAATTGATGCTTTTCATCGCAATAATTGGGTTCACTAAAATAGCTGCCTCTTGGCTTCCCGATATACATATATACAATTTGAGTTTATACTCATTTTCTTTGTAATTGTGTTAAAATGTCCCTAGATTTTTCGGGTGATGATTTTTTTTTTAAATCTTTCGTACAGACTTTTGAAGGAAGCTCAATTACTTTTGCTAATATTCGCATACATTAACGTTTTTTCGAGGCACAATTGAAAAGTCAAACATAAGCCGTGAACACAATGTGTCAAAGATGTGGAAGAGGGAGATTCATTCTTGACAGCAGAGAAATAATAACGTAACATTTTATTGAAGGATACAAAAGTACTTAACAACGTCTATGTTTCCTAATGATTAGTGATATGAATTGTTCAAATTATGAAATAATTTCGTTGAAAAATTTGATTAAAAGGTCTCTAATGAAAAGGGTGTTCAATTCATCAATCAATTTTCCATAGATCATAAATAATTATATTTGCGAAATTAAATTCATGGTGATGGTCATACGACGATATTCGTTCGTAATTCCATCTTCATTTCGTTAAAACTATCGTCAGTTGTCGTTCTTCTTCCCTATGTATTTATTCACTATGTTAAACGTACACTATATGCATGATAAACTTTTTGCACATGTTATGTAAATTTTCTTATCGACCATTCGACTGATGGCGAAATTCGATTATTATCCAGAACGTTAATATTACCGAGAATATTCATTACATTATAATTTTTAATCATCCCATGTCTTGGTCGAAAACGATAATGTAAAATACTTTTATTGGTAATTTATTCTCAATTACGGCATTGAAATATTTAAACATTTTTCACTTGTGTATAAATCGATTCTATTAATACTTTCCTGTTTCATTATCGAATTAAATTTCAAGGGGTCTCTAGAAGTTTTACGGATTCACAGATAATATAAACGATATGTATTTTTTTTTCCTTATTCATGTCGAGTGTTAATCGGTTGTAATTCTCCTGAGACTGTTTCATCGAATTCCTAAATAAACCATATCTAAACTAAACTAACTAATATCTAAAATAAACCATTCCTAAATAAACCATATAGGTCTTATCAATTATCTCCGATTATTTTAATTGGCGCCGTTCGGCAAGATAATTATGAAATAATATGTTTTTTATCGAGCAATATTACATTTTTTGTTGTCCAAAGTTGTTCATATTTTTCGTTTTACTGGTATAGAAAGGAGGGGGATGAACAAAATATTTTTGCTCGTAACATCGATTATTGGAGTCCAAATAAAATTTTAAACATTTCGGAGGTAGCGGAAACCCCTGTATATACCTATATATATATTTTTGTTTTGACTAGTGTCATTCCCTTCTCGGGTTTTTAGCGACTTTCCCTTTGTTCTGGAATCACCTTTCTACAATTCACTTTACCATTTCTTGAAACCCCCGCCGCGAACTAATCCGCAGCCATCTTGGGCCCTATTAATGTATCGCATTGGCACGAGTGAACATGGAAATTGCGGAAAACTTGTAGTCGATACAGTTGGCTGTTTTGACAGAGTTTTGTGCTCATACAGGAAATCAGCAGCTCTGGAAAGACGAATTTCTCGCCCAATGATTAAATGCATCAGCCAGAGCGGGGCTAAACGGTCACCGATCCAAATACTGACCCCGCCCAATGCTTAACATGCCAAAATATCGGTGTATTACGATAACTCGTAAAACTTTCACGTAACGACCAGGTGGTCTTCAATTACAAGTTTCTAACGATATTTTCATTAACATCATTCTAAAATTTGGCAATTCCTTGGATTTTTCTATATATATGTAGTGTGTAACGAGGGCCGAATGCTTGTGGACCTAATGACACTTTTTTTAATCGACAAAATTTATCTCGGATAAATTAATTTGTGTCTCGTCACACATTGGAAATTTTGTTGTTCGCAAAACTGCGTCAAACCCGAACTAAAATTGATTATTTGTCACGATGTTGGGTTAGGATAATAATTTTTTAGCGGAAAACGAACAATAAAAACATTTGCCAAGTCAATTTTTTTTTTTTTCAATATTCTTCGTTCGGTTAGGGACATTTGCGGATATAATATTTCGTCTTTGAAAAACACAATTGCCATCTCATAAAATCGTTGGTTAAATACGGATGAATAAGATGCCGATGTGCAAATTATTTCTCGTTGGCATAATATGTAACATGAATTTAGGAATCATTACGAGGATTCATTTATCTGCAAATTTTGTAAAAAGAATTAGTACTGAAAATTGAAAAAGCTTCGCTGGGAGTTGTGATTAAAATTATTTAGACAAAGAGTTTGATGATTAATTTAATCGTGAATAATAATAATAATTTTTGACAAATAATATTCCAGACTTTTGTTTTTACGTCTTTGAGACTACAGCCATGTTACTCTTACCCCTTTGATGTGTATTTATTATGTAAACATTGACCGTATCATATGCAAAATAAGCTCTCTTTTCATATAAATGTTACATGCACTTTCTTATCAACAATATGATTTATCGTGAATTATGATATTATCTGGACTATTTACATATCAAGTATATCGTACGTTTTATCACTATTAATAGTAACAAGAATTTAGATTCAATCATAACAGAGGAATAATATATAATTTATGATATATTATGTTTTGTATCGCTGGATCAAATTAGCAATTGCCAGTGATATTATTTCAAAATAGCTGCCAGGAGTGTCGACCGGACGTTGAACCATTAAGAGTTCCTCATCGATTTCCAGATGAATCTCGAATCAACCGGAAGCTGTGCAAGACTTATCTTAGGCGATTTAATTCGTTTTACTATCGCATCATGAGTTATGATGCCAAATTGCGCCAAAATTACATAAGCATTTGTACTAATCTCGATGTTGATTAACATAATGAATTTAAACGAGGGTTCGAAAAATGTTTTTTCAATAATATTATTCATTTTTTACCATTAGCAATATATATATATATATTGCAGTATCTACTCCATCCCAAAATCCACCATTGAAATAAATTTGTAATCTCTAGATTTCCTTAATGATTTCATAAACAATGCAACAAAGATTTCACAATGTTCCAATAAACTTATCACGAAGAATTGTTAACGCATAATATTTCGTTTAATTTATTTAAAAGATGATCGATAAGAGAATTCCGTCATTGTGCTTTTTGGTTAAACGATCTTTTATAATATATCGATTTTCCCTTCCTCTTGGGTAGGTACTATTTGTGTAGTCATTAGCAGTGGTAAGACTTGACCTAAATGTGAGTTTTGTAAGAAAAAATGAAACGCACAACGTTAAAAAAAAACTGGTGGACAATGTTTAGATTATTTAAGCAAAGAGTTTGTTCATTTGTTCTTATGTAAAATAATACTGTTGTCAAATGTAATTACTGATGATTTATTGTATTGCCAAATTAAGTAATAAATTTTCTACAATATTTTTATCACTATTATTAATTTCAAGATATTGGGAATATTGCTTTTTTTTTGTAATCGTGGTCTCCAATGAGAGCGAGGTATCGTTCACGAGTGTCTACCGGTCGTGGACCCACTGAAAGTTCTTTATCGATTTCAAGATGAATCCCTGACGAACCGGAAGCTGGCCAAATGATCCTGAGGATTGGATCAGCTTCGCCTTCTGGTGTCGGATTTCTAGAATAAAATATTATTTAATTCAATTATTATTTATTGCTAATTAAAATTATTAATTGATTAACTGTCCATTTGATAAGTTGAACAATTAATTATTAATATTGATCAATAAGTTCATACAATAAATTATTATAACTGGCGTACCGATATTTTGCGAAATTCGTCCACATTCGTACGACTCTTCGTCGTGTTATCGAAACAGGATGTGATTCATCGAGTGGCAAATCGACGATTGGCATGTAAAACATATAAGCAAGATCATCCCCGTGTGCCGTGCCTGGAATGAAAATAATACAAAACTATATTTTGATTTCGATAAAGAAATGTCATTAAAAAAAAAATTACATTCGCAATCGATAACTTGCCATTCGAGATCACGTGATAGAGCAGCTCGTGTAACGATTCCGATGGATTGAATGATATCTGATAATAATAAACGGGCTCGGGACTTTGATCGTTTAAAAATTGTTGTTTCAGGTCGACCCCAGCTTTGAAATACTCAAAGGTAGTGTTCTAAAAAATCATTCGTTCTTTCGTGATTGTATTTTCGTTTATAAATGTTTGAATAGATTTAATCGCACTAAATTATTGTTAAAAATGAAAATTTTAATAAATTAATTTACCGCTATGTATTCGTCGAGTGTTACATTGGGAATTTGTTGAAAACCATTTTTCGTGCTCATGAGAAGATCTTCCAATGCTGGGCTGTTTATTGGCAGGCTCGCGTTAATTTTGTCAATAATTAATATCGCCGAATTCGCCAAATTTGTTATAGGCTTGATTGTTTCCTCTGTGAATCATCATAATCAATCAATAAGTAATTTATTCCTACTCCTAAAAATTCATCCCCCATTTTTTGGTACCTACGGGTAATCAAGTAAGACGTTTCCTGCGCTGTGTATCCAGTTATATAAGGAACTTTGAGGAAGTTGCCACTTTTGTACTTGTTCAAAGGTGTTTCTGTGAGAAACGCGTGACTTCCGGCTATACCGGGATCCTCGATGGTTGGCCTGAATGGTGGACTTATCTACATACAACACGTTATATCTTCATACGTTTAATAAATCGAATTTGCCAGATCAATAATCGAATTTGCCAGATAGAATTTGCCAGATCAATTAAATAAAGCCATGAATTTATAAATAAACAAATATACAAAAAATTATCATAGATGTTCGTTTACTGATTGTATATTTTGTGTATACCTCGCCTAATTGCGAAGTTTTCATTGCAATTTCATACGGTGTTGCATCGTAAAGTATTTGCAATAAAATTTCCTTGTTCGTTGTCGACGTGCCGAGCAAAGATCCAAGAGCAAAGGATTGACTAATCGCCTCCTCGCGTGTATGAATAGCCCACGAGTTGAACAGGGAACCACTTATCGAAATAGCACCTTGGAATAGACCTTCGAGTACAAAAAAATTCTTTATAATTTATAAATTTTCGTTGTGATAATTTTTAATAAGAAACACCTTTGGAATTTTCCGATAATGTATGAAGATCAACGAGAGCTGCTCCGGCGCTGTTTCCAAAAATCGTAATTCTGCCGACATCTCCACCGAATTTTTCAATGTTTTCTTGTACCCAACGCAGTGCCAATGTTTGATCTTTTATTCCTGCGTTTCCGGTGGCATTTCGATGATACAAATTCAAAAAACCTGCAAATATCGATACTATGTAGCAGCAATGATCTATCAGAGATCTGATTATATATATATTTATGGGATTTATAATCAGTAGTTATCATTGGTGAGATGTGAGATCATAATTATTATCTCACATCTCAAAGGTCCAATTGGACCTTTGAGATCTATCATTTTAATTATCGATCTATTAAATTTGTAAATCCATCAAAGTCCTTTTTACCAAAAGCTCCCACGCGATAATTAAAAGTAACCAGTATCACGTCATCTTCGATAAGAAAATCTGGTCCATAAAGAGTCGTCTTTGCATTTCCGGAAATGAATGAACCTCCGTAGATCCAAACCATCACAGCTTTGCCTTTTTCTTCCTTCTCATTGAATTGAATCTAACGTCACCAAATATACGCTTACCTCGTTTAATAAATTATCAATTGTCAATAAATTTTGAACTTAATATTTTTTTTCTTCTTACCAGAGGTGTGAATACATTTATGAATAAACAATCTTCCGAGCCCGTGTAATTGTGCGTTATCAAATTTACTTGAGGACATGAGCTCGCCTCCACTGTAGCGTTCACAATTTTTTCCCATCGCCTCGCAGGAACTGGAGGCTATTTTTGACAATAATAATTTTTTAAACATGAAAATAATCTGATAACGTTACGTCCTCATGGGGGGAAATGGTTTATTCGCAAGACGCGTCTCGCCTATATATATATATTTGAAGCCCTGATATGCTCATATTTTTATTTTCAACGAAACTGAGGCCCCACGATTTTCGAATCCCCACACCCTATATATTTCGCTTATAAAGGCAAGTCTACTGCTATAGCGACTATACGAGAGTACCGATTCTAAATTTATATAAATTTAAACTCAATAAATTTTACCTTAAATCTGCCATATTTGCCCGGTGATTCGGCGTATCGGATGCTTCTGAACGATGAATATTTAACAGATTTGACAACTGTAGAGAGAACTTCGCCTTGTACAGGTCCGGTGTTTGTATTGATGACCGGTGTCAATTTGATGGCTCCGATGACCAGTGGAACGAACAAAGTGAGCAAACAATATACAAAAGCGAGAAACACGATAAATTTCTTCGTTACAAATCTTGATAATTCGGCCATATTTTGTTCTCGTTTTTAAGGCAGAGTTTTTTTTTTTTTTTTTTTTTCCTTATTTTACGAGCGTTCACGACTGATAAAGACACCGCGAGCATGCGTCTAGATCTTATCGCAAAAACCTATCGCCGATAACAGAATATATATAAAAAATAATAATAATAACAATAAATCGTTGCTATCTTGCACAAGTGATCGTTAATTTAATAGTGTTAGTCAGCTGTGAGGCAGGGCTTTCTCTCCTCTTTGGTCACAGCTCTGGAGCAACTGCCTGAGGTCACCCTTTACGTGAGCTCATTTCAAGTGTTCGGATACGCTCGGGTACGGGACTTGGGTTGAGCTCGGATGTTGATAATGGTCGAGGGGACCGTAAAAGCACTCGCAAGGTCACCAAATTCCCTTCGCGACTCCTACCCACGCCCGGGGTCCCCTCCCACTCATTGTACGCTTCGGGTCCAATAATTACGTCATTTAATAATAATTTCAAATCATTTTAAATAATCAATATTTAAAAAAAAAAACACACATTTTTTGTAAAATTAACACAATATTTGCGAATTAAAATTACAATTTCAAGAAAACCAACGTCTAAATGGAAGAAAAAAAATTATTAACGGAAAAAAAAATTTGTAGAAGAAGAATGCAAGGAAAAAGGTTGAAAGAAATTAGTACATTTTTATTGTAAAAATGAAATATGTGATTTATTGTTGAATTTAATACATTTTTTATTGAAACTTAAGGAGCGTGGCTACACTCGGCAAAATGTTAAAAATTCGTTGAAATTTATGGAGAATATTCGTTTTCGGGAATGATTATTCTGTGAAAAATTTCGAGTCAATCGACCACATAGTCCAAGTAATGAATTATTGAAATTTTTACTCTTACAGAGATGATACGATACCGCATGCAACTCTCAATAACTCTCAATAAAAATGAATTCGAATAATTTTTCCATCGTTGGGACGAATTTTTATAGAAACCCAAAAATCTTTTACCAAAAAGTTGTCAAAAAATTGTGAAAATAAAACAGCACGATGAGTGGCAAATTCACATTCTATTCAGCCATGATAGATGGGCCACACAATTTCAACACACAAAGTATCCCGAGTCTTTATGTGCAATGAATTTTCATGTCACGATTTCATAATCAAAAAAATGCAATTGTACTGTTTTTCACTCAATACTTTTCCTTTCCACCTTGGCATATTCGTTAGAGCACACTGAAACTGTTTTCTCGAATAATACGTTTATTTATTTTTACGATACAGATCGCTCGCATCCACCAGCGATTGAAAAATAAATTGTGCACTGCCTCATTTTATCGTCGATAACCACATATTTGAGTTCCAATTGTGCAAAAAAAAAACGATTAAAAACGTCAATAAATAGTTAATTATTTGCATGTGACATATTCATTTTTGACAAAAGGTTTACTTTATGGGACACAAAATTTGATAACATTTGATTATTTGCGGTTGGTGACCGTTACAAATGCTCGTGTATATAACCATAGAGTTTCCCCTGTTCCCACATACCCCGGGACGAGTGTAGCCATGCACCCTCCTTAAATATCCGTACCAAGTCGAAAATATATTCGTCAAAATAATAATAATAATAACGTGAATCATTTGAAAATTTTCGACAGAAAATGTTTTACTAATTTATTTACGTAATTTTCCTTACATTCTTTTCCTTCATAATTTTCATTCCTCCGTCATTATTTTTTAGTTGGAAATTTCTTCTTTTTCTTTGAATCGTTATTTCCTTCAATTTTGTATTTTATTTTTTACTATTAAAGAAAAACTTAAAAAAATGTTATTTTTCATTTAGATTATTTAAAATTATTGAAATTTATCATTAACTCGAAAGCTGGCTAACACTATTGTCGTCGTCTCGAACTCGATGATCTCTAATGATCGAGCTGAAATCACAGACTAAGAAAATTCAATGATGACCCAAAGCGTGAGCATCTGCTTGTGTTAATTGTGCTTCTCGACGGAACGTTCGATATATATTTGTAATATATAGACATACATATATATGTGTGTATATATATATATATATATATATATATATATATACATATGTATAAGCTTCAGAAATTCTACAATCTCCCTCTATACAGCAAAGCGATAACTTATCGTTTGTTCTTTTTTTTCCATGGCCCGTCACAGCATTATATTGCTGTCTCATCGTGAACTAAGTATATATGTTGACTCGAGGTCGTAAAGAATGCGGCATCTGATGGCAAGTCTAAAATATATATTTTAACCTCGATCAAGTTGGCTCCACCAGCATTGATTTTTTTCCAACTTGTTTTTTTTTCGTTGTTTTTATCGCGATAATGCAACGTAGTTACTTAAAAAACATAATGAAAAAATATATGATGATTTCAGTCAGATCGATCGTGCGTGGAATGCCCCATTCAAAGAAAGATAAGCATTTTTCTTTGCTTTAACAATAAAAGTTTCATGTCCGAAGAATCGATTTCCAAGAGATAATTTACTGGTCTCCTTGTTGATGGCGATCGAACCGAGTAACGGACACACAAGGCATTTTAGGTTTAATCAACAACCCAAAATGTTCATTTTCTTTTCTTTTTTCAATAGGTATTTTTTTGAAATTACACCCGTCTTCTGGGGTGTTGAAAAAAATTAATTTCCAACAGAGTATTTAATCGAGAAATATTATAATAATTGATAACATTCTGTATAACGTTTATTCGAAATTACATTAATAAAAACTATATGAATTTTGTCAACAATCTGAAAGTTGGTATGAAGAAATTTTGTCCATTGCCCAACAAAATACTAAGAGGAAAAATAATTGGAAAATGGTATTGATGATAATCCTGCTGCTTTGACTCGGAATACCCCATATATGTATATTACATATTCCATGTATAATAAAGAGGTCTGTTCGATCAAGGCTCTTTATACTATCGAGCCAATACACGTGAGAGCAAATACGTGACCCGTTCTATAGAAATGGAAAAAAAAAACGCGCAGGGGTCTCTCTGTGCCGTTGAATGAAAGGGGAAGTAAACTTCTCGCGGCCATTGCTGTTACAGCCCTTTTGCTCGTAAATTCGCTCCGTTGCCTCGGGCTAACATGTTTCCCAGTCGTCACAAATTTCTATATCCAGCTCTAAAATTACTCGCACCAGGTTTCTTTTACATTTCTTTTTATGACTCGAAATTTGCCTCCAAAAGTATTTATCGTGGAACAAACATAAAAAGTCATTAGCGGACCAAGAAAGATAATAAAAATGACAACTTTTGTTTACATTACGATAATGATCGTTTCGTGTTTGCCAATTAGTACTGATAACAAACGAGGCGTAATATCGTGTCGAACAGGCAAGGTGGCATTCTTTACGCATTGATTGCCCAAATGTTTTGCGTCCGTAGAGTCGTCGCGTGTCAGAGTAAGCAAAGAGGTGGGGTTGGTAAAGAAAAAGAAAAAACAAAAAAAAAATACAAAAGAGGAGTTATAATAACGAGAGGGTCGAGCTCCCACAAATATCTGACCCTAATTACCTTTGAGGAAAATCGATTTTTGCAATTTGGAAGTTTTGGCATTTAATAAAAGGGCACGAAATTTCCATGTAAAATAAAGTCGAGCCGCAGATGGGAATAGTAAAATTTATGTACGAATATTTATCCAGCAAAAAACTACAGAGTCAAATTAATCGTCAAGTTGAATTCTTCAATTATCTGATAAGATCTACAAGTACGAAAAATTAAGTATGATCAATTTATTTCCGGATTCCCCATTTCTCCACCCTTATAGACCCGTGGTACCGGCAATCATGTGAAATATTATGGATCATAGATGGATTTGGAGGGTTTTTTAAAATCTAAAATACAATACAATTTCAAGACCAATGTGGTTAATACGTTTTTTCTACGTTTCTATTTATTATGAAAATATAATACAAAACATCCTATGTCGTATTACATAGATAACAATGCTCAATTAACGTTCTTTTTTTTTCTTCATTCCTTTCGTCGTAACGTTTTATCATCCAACACTATGAGAAGCATTTCGGTATTTCCTCTTCTTCTTTCTTTTTTTTTTTGTTTTAATTATTTTCGTTTCTTCGGTAAAGTTGTGTTTTTCTCATATCTTTTTTGTTTGTTTTAGGAGGAATGACTATATAGGACAGAGAAAGATACAGGACAGGATTATTAGATATTCAGAGTGGATAAATCAATGGGTGTACATGTCTGTGTATACGTGTGTGTGATTTTGATGCTTTTTTTAATTTTTTTTTTCTCATCGTGTCACAAAATTGTCGAGGATAATGAGGATTTTGCTTTGCAAGTAATAAGAGAGAGTGTATATTTCGTCGGCGGAAAGGGTTTTTTTTTGTTTTTTTAAATCTCGGTTCATATCGTCAATGCAATGGAGTTTTGTATTAGCGCTAGTTTATAAATAATACAAACGGATGTAAATATTTCGTTATCATAATAATAATAATAATAATAATAGTAATAATAATAATAATGTTTTTTTTTTCTCGTCAGCAGAGAAAAAAAAGAAGCTTAAAGGTTAATCGTCTAGCGTCTCTATCGTTTTTTTTAAATATATATATTTTTTCTTCACACCATGCTAATTACCCACCGACAGTTTCTTTCACCACGAGGATCGTCACGACATTTTATGGGATCAAAAAGACTCAACTATCAATTATTTCGGTAATTAATCTCGATATGAATAAAGTTAGACAGTAAAGAAGGGATACATTTTTTTTATCGGGTATACATATATATCGATCGATCGATAAATTGGACTAGTCCCGATCGTCGGGCGAAAAAAACGTTCGGTGATCTACAGTAACTTTTTTGCTATTATTATTATTATTTTTTAATATCATTACCTTAGAGGCGGGCTTTGTTCGATTGAATGTTTCATATTATATAAATACGTTATACTCGTTGGCAAATATATATATATATATATATTTATATATATATATATATATATATTATTAGACTCTTTGAGAGCTGACGAATTGGGAAATTGAAGGGAGATTTGATGGAGTAAAGATACAGAATTATTCGAGGAATTTTTCCTCGCTCACCGGTTTATTAATTGATAATTAAATAGGATCTAATGATCGGCCGAGTTTTCATTTTCTTTTTGTTTCTTTTTTTTTTTGCAATAAAAAATCCAATCGAATGCGTCAACCTATAGGCGTGTTCTTCCTTTTCATTAGTTTTTCATCTGCGTAAATGCTAAATACAGTTTTAGCGCTAGGATTAGGATAAGTTTAATGATCATATAATAGTGTGTGTTTGTGTATACGTATATATATATATATATACGTATTCCTAGAGTTTTTCTTCACTCGTTAATATATATATATATATATATATATATATATATATATATAGATATATATATATTTGTTTTTGTTGCATTACCTTTTAGTATCTTTAATCCGCTATTTACTTGTTTATTTACTCATTTACTTTTTTCAATTTTTTAAATTTATTTCTCGTTAACCACTATATTGCTCTTTGTATTGCTTCGGCGGCAGTATAGCCCTACGTAGTCATGCAAAGTATATTTTTTGTGTTGTATTTCCTTTATCTTTTTCTAATCGGGGTTGTTGACGTTACTTTTTTTTACTGCTGTACGAGCCAAAGTTTATTTTATATATTCTTTTTTTTTTCTCTCTTTGTACATGCGTCGATGTATTATTTTTTAAATTTATGTTTATGTGTTTTCTTTAATGCATTTTTTACGTATGCAACTTACGCGCAGTGATTAATATTGCTTTCTACTCGCTTAATATTACAACTAATTAAATGTTTTATTTTCTTACTTCGTTTTTTCTTTCCTCATTTATTCGTTATATAATCGTTCGTTCAATAATAGTGTCAACATATCTCTATAAATATAGTTAACTTCGCAAATTTTGGGCGCGTTCTTGTTGCACTCGTTGAGTAAAAGCTAGAAAATATGGTTATAGAATTTTATTTGAAGTCTACTCGACGAAACGCCCTTATTACGTACGTTATATATACATCACTCTTCCTAAACTTGAAGAGAGACATACGCGTTATGTGTGTTTGTGTGTGTATATATATATATATATATATATATATATATATATACATATATATATTTATATATATGCCGATGTAACGCTTCGCGCTTATCTTTTACATTCTTAAATAATAATACCCGTTACATCGTTCAGAAAATTCTCGCTAATCGAGTTTGTTTTTTTTTTCCGGCTTTTTTTTTCTCTCATCTCATCTCATCTCATCTCACGAATTAATCAATTAATTAATGTAATTTTAGGTTCTACGACCATAGGCATTTATACTCTACAATTATATAATGATCGTAATTGTAAATGTAATTGTGTTTAATTATCATCATCTTCCATTTAATATTATTATTCTTATTATTATAATTATCATTATTACTAGATTTTTTGTCGGGTTAGGGCCCTTTTCAGGACCACTTTTTCCCCTCCCTACGTCTTTATTGCTTTTGAATACCCCGGCTTCCTTGGGAGATCCAAACGGAACAATATCCTGTAAATATCAGTCGATGGGGTATCACAATGCGTTTTATTTTTTTCGCCTTCTTCCTTTTCTTCTTCGTCGTCTTTTAATATCAATAATATCTCTATGCAACATTAGATTTTTTTCTTTAGGTTTATTTTATATCACATCTGTCTAACGTCACTGCGCACGCGCATCGATAAGGGTTTTATTTTTCATATTCTTTTTTTTTTTTTTTTTTTTTTTTTAATTGGCTCGTCGACCTCAGTTCGCAATCAATAATAATCATCGTAATCACAATAGGAATTATAATTGGTAATATTATTCATTTTCAAATATCAGCCTCAAAATCGTTGTATCCTCGACCAAGCGTTTTGGCCCTTCGTATTTTTTTATTTGTTTTGTTTGTTCTCGTCCTACTATAACGCAATAAATATTTCAAATTAATTATTCTCGACGATATTTTACTTCTCTCAATTGGTTCTCTCTATAGCTCGTCGTTGCATTAACTTTTTTCGTTTCTCCATCACTCTCTCGCTATCCAATTTGTAATTGACACCGCTCTCATTTACTCCGTTGAATTTCTTCCTTTCATTTAATTTTTTTTGCTTATTTGTTTGTTTTTTTTTTTTTGTCTTCTTCTTTATACGCTATTAGAGAATAATTTAATTTGAATATAGGCACTTTTTGCACATATTATGCTCTCCATATCTCACTCACGACGCTCTTTTATTTTCTGTTGTTATTGTTGCTGTTGTTAATTTTTCGTAATTTCAACGATTTTTCTAATCTGTCAGGATTGACTCGGAGCATTAATACGTTATTAATAATGAAGAAGAGGCGAGAATTAGAACGAGAAAGGCTCTCTCATTTCGGGCTCTCTTCTTCGACATTGACCAGAGGAAACACAGATCACACTCGGAAATCGAGTGTTCAAGCAGCCAAGAGAGGACACACACGAAATATCGAGGACAAAGAGAAGAATCGAGAGAATATTTTTACAGATAAAAGTTGAACAGAGAAGCAGTTTTTTTACGAAGATATATATATATATATAACGATTCAAACAGAATGGAAACTTGATCGAAAGAACAGATATAGATAAACACAGATGGTTAATATTTCACGTACATTACATTCGTTATTAATAATTGCGAACGCCTTTTTTTTTTTTTTTAATTTTTTATCGTTATAAAGATGTCGAATTTTTGTGTTGCCATACGCACGTGCATAGATAGTTGTTTAGGTCGCGTGTTGGCCAGAATCCTCAAATGACCGAGATACTTTTTTTTGTTTTTAGTTTCGAGAAGGGAAAGAGCGGGGCGTTTGAGTCGCTGTCACGGAATTATATAATTTTTATATATTTTTTTTTCATTAATCACAAAAACGATTCATCGTGACGCTGCAGCGATATTGACTAAGGACGATATTGACTATAATTTTTTTTTTTTTTGTTCTAATTGAGGATCAATGTTATTCATAGCCACGCTTTTTTTCAGGGGAGCAGGAAGAAGTAGAAAAAGTATCGTACAGATGAGACAACGATGATGAAAATCCGAGAATTTCACGATTTTAACGAGACTCTCGGATCATCAGCGACATTGGAAATCAGGTTTTTTTTGTTTAGTTATTTTTTTCAACGATCATTTCCAATATCGCGATTATTTTTTTTTATCTCTCGTTTATCGTGCTACAATAGTCAGTAAAACATCGAAACAACAATTAAATTGGACAGATAGTACAGCGAACAGCGGTATAAACAGTTATTTGAATGTGATTCGATTTATGATACAATAAAGAGGCGCCTACACATTGTCGATCAGGCAAAAATGTCACATCCAGATTACAAAAAAAAAAAAAATACACGTGACATTGAATGCAGATAAACGTTCCCATATATGCATACATATGTATATATTATATACATATATTACACATATATTTGAACAAAACTACAAATCGCGGGTATTTTTTTTTTTTTTTTTTTTGAAACACATAAAACGATAAATAGACACACCGATATTTATTGAATATTGGCCCACTGGGGACCCAGCTCTCGCCAGTATTAATATACTATATAGTATAGTTACTTACAGTGTACACTTAAAATTAACTTTCTCGCTTTTTTCTTTTCATTTAATTTTCTATTTTCCAACGTTAATCGTTCACATGCTCGAGATTCATCTTTTACAAATTATGCGTTCTACGTATCTTTTATTAGTAACTATATGTTCAATTACGTTACGCTTTTTGCTCCTGTGTCTCGTTCTCTATATATATATATATATGTATATATGTATATATACTCGTCATTCATGTAACACTCGCATATTCATTATACAGACCCACATACATCTGGTCAGAAAAATTACGTGCCTACTTTATTTATATTATCTGTATTCAGAGATATATAGATATAGATATAAGTATGCATGATAATGCGTTAGTAAATTTTTTTAATGCTGAAGATAGGAATGCAATACGACACGGTTTTTTTTCCCATTACATTTTGTATGCACGAAAGAGAATGAAACAAAAATTTCTCGTGTGTGTGTGTGTGTGTGTGTGTGTGTGTGTGTGTGTGATGCGTGTGTGTGCGTGCGAGTAAAATACTCTATCGCTCTCGATAAAATTGCCAGTTTTTTAGATGAATTAATTTATCAATTACGTTTTATTATCGCTTCCCTCGAAAATGCCTTAATGAAGCTCTGAACATTTTTTCTTATCGTCTCATTTTTAACGAGTTTTATTTTCTCGCTTTTTTCCCCACTTTTGCTGCAATTTATTTCCGAATGATAATCGTATCAACGCTCGAGTGAACGAGCCAACTGGGCAGACGATTGGTCAAAGCCGTAACGATATTAAATCACTCTACTCGCTTCGCTGTCGTGTAGTTTTCGTTGTCAGCAACCAAGGACGAGAGAAAGAGAGAGCGAAAGAGAGAGAGAGAGAGAGAGAGAGAGAGAGAGTGAGAGAGAGAGAGAGTGAGAGAGAGAGAGAGTGAGACAGAGAGAGAGTGAGAGACAGAGAGAGTTAGAGAGAGAGAGAGAGAGAGAGAGGTTGAAAGAGAGAGAGAGAGAGAGAGAGAGAGAGAGAGAGAGAGAGAGAGAGAGAGAGAGAGAGAGAGAGAGAGACAGAGAGAGAGAGAGATAACGGTAAACTACCCCTTCGTGACTCGTCCGCATTTGGGCAGTCTTGCAACTGCTATGTGTTGGGATTTTTTGTTTTATTTTTATTCCAAGCTGATATTTTTATTTGTGTACATATGCTCGAATAATACACGTAAAACTTTACTGCATGCCCACATGAGTTTGAAATCTTTCTCAAAAAGAATAATAGAGGAACACTCGCACCGACGAGCATGTATGAGTAGTATGGAGAGATATATACGAGTAGTACGTATATGAGCAGCACAATACATATGTATATATACTAGATGTATATGATATTGCCCCCATACACACACACACACATATATATTGACGATCGAGTGTTCACTTGTTAGCTCGAGAGCTTGAAAAAGGCGTTATATAACGATGTTGTATATATATATAGATATATCATGCAGCCTTCTGCATATATTACTCTCTATACATGTACATATATATACAATATATGTCTCTATAAGTATGTACTTTTTTTTGCCCTCGCAGGTCGCTTCCGTTCTATCTAACATTGATGCAAAGTGCATAAATGCAAGTCTGACCAAAACTCGCTCGTACTACTGGCCTCTATTTTTCTTCTCTCCTATCCTCTCTCTCTTTCTCTCTTTCTGTGCTATTTCATTCAATCGCGAATACTTCAAGGCCTCGTTGTATTTCCTTCGGTTGGATCTCGAGTATTTTACTTAGAGCTAAAGCTAATAATACATGAACACATTGTTCTCTAAGTGTGTTTCTTTTTTTATTCTTCCTCTACTCTACGCAGCCAGGCTCGTTCAAAGCGAAATTGGTTTTTCCGTTTGGAATGTTAATGGATTCTATGAAAGCTTTTCCCACGGGCCTGTTATATTTATTGATGCGAGGAAAAAGAGTGTCTAACATTTGCCGTGTTGGTCTTCGTCTCTTTATAAAGTGTATGAGAACAGGTTAATGCTTTTTTTTAAATTTATAAAAAATAATAATAAATAATACGAAAATGTGTTCCCTCGGTGAGCAGCTTCAGTCTGACAATTTTATTCGTTAAATATTGTTTTTTATTTTTTGTTAAATTTATAAGAATATTTTTTAATGGGACGGTACGTGGGATGTCGATCCAAGAGAGTGTGGAAAGAATCTCTTTTTGCGTTTACTTCTCGATACAGACACAGTGAAGGGATTATGGGGTTACATGATACACGTAAATCCCATTAAGTGGAAACAAAAAAAAGCCTTCACGGAGAAAAATGGTCGTTAAAATTTTCAATTTCCGTACGCGGATCTCTTAAAATTAATTTGGTACAATATTTGCTTGAATTTCTCAAATTATTATTTGTTGAATTTTTCCTATTTATTACAGGAATCCCATTGAACTAATTTGCTATAATTTCAACTTACTGTTTCATAATTCTTCAGTTAAATTGCACAAAAATTATATTCAATAAAAGTATTATAGAAATTGTAGTAGAAATTCCATAAATATGATAAATACGACCAATTTTTCTCTGCGTGTACGACGCATAAAATCATATGATTAACAGAGCTCAACGTTGGAGTTAAAAATAATGATGGAGAGAAGGAAAGAAAAGTTTAATGCACTCAGCAGGTGTCATTTCAGCAACAGGCAGACGAGTCACGAACTCGATGGAAATACTTGGTAGGTTTCTAAGCTCCGACGGGCATGGATTATCTACGAAACGTTGCATTAGCGGAGCAGCACATGCCTAGAGTGTGAGAACGACGCAAAGGGTAGGAAGTAATTCTTTTTTTTAGTCAAAGAAGGGGATCATTTGTCCGGAATTTCCATAACTCGCACTTTTTTTTCATCTTAATATCATCGCAGCTAGAATAGAATATTGTTATTCTTGTGTATTAAATATGATGATGCGGATGCATAATCGATTACTGGCCCGTTTCCCCTTAATTGTAAATCTTGTTTATACGGATAAATAGCAATAATAGCTAAATAGTAAGAATATACGATCGATAAACATGCAACATGAATGATCAAAGCAGCGCTAAGGGTGGAGCAGGAAAATTCATCGCCAATTTGATCAATAAACGAGAGAGAGAGAGAGAGAGAGAGAGAGAGAGAGAGAGAGAGAGAGAGAAAGAGGGATTTAATAATCACGAGTTTAAAGGGAGGTGTGAAGTGGAAGCTTAATTTTTTAGTTGTTGCCTTTTTATTTTATTTTTTTATCTTTCGTTACCAATGTCGAGTATGTACATACGATTTTTTTTAAATCGACGTATCATTATTGATACGTCACGTCTGCTTTCTCATCATTCGAATAAATAAACTATTCCTAATACCACGTATATCAATAAATATACCATCAAATTCTGTTTCTTCCTCTTTTTTTTAATGTTGTTCATCTATATGATTTTTTTTCTTCGTTTGTACATACTTTTTTGAGCACCTCTGGTAACACCGAATTCACGATAACAGGGACTTGAGCTTGAACTTGCGCGGTTCATTTTTTGTTCTATTAATTATATTTAATTTCTTTCGCGAAATATTTTCTCATCACTGTTTTGAAGACTCACGTTTAATCGGATCTATTTTTTTTTTTTTTTTCATAATCTCAAGGGACTCGTTAACTGGGATATGCTCCTTTCGTTTATCATTCCTGTTATCGTTCCCGCGACATTTTCAGCTAAGCTATAAAATATATATGACTCTTCTTCGAAAGGGGAGGCGACTGCGTTGTTAACGAAAAAAAAATCTTCCTTCTTTCTTTTCTGCTCCAGCTAGTCGTAAAAGAGCGTGTATAATTTTTATGTACATGCAAAAAATCATTTTTTTTTCTATCGATGTATCGTGTCGTTGTATCAGCGAAAATAAAATAAAAATAAACACAATCATTAAATATAATCGAGGCAAAAATAAATCACAAAAAATATTTTTGGTAATTCTTTTTACGATGAAAATCAATCGAATACAAAAATTGGACTAGCGATGACAATAAATAAAAATAAATCATTAAATACATCAACAAATGGCTAATCAATCACATAATGACAATAATAATGATGATAATTATAAATAATCTTAAAACTAATGACAAAACAAAGTGTGAAAATTTTTGTGAGCAGCTATTAAATAAATAATACAATAAATATATATTCTAATCGTCTTTCTTCATAGACGTTTCCGGCATTTTTTTATTATCGACACCATCTCGTTGTGAATTTAATGCGAGTATTGCTTAAATTTTATTGCTCTATTAAAAGTCAATGATGCCGGTTTTTTTTTTTTTTTTCTCATTTAATGCTCACGCGTGATTGACGTGTGAGCCTCGTCTTCATCTTCATCTTCTTATAATGTACATGCGATTATTTGTCATTAATATGTATGATTATAAAACTTTTTTTTTTCTTCCCTTTTTGTAGCATCTCAGTAATGAGTATTTTTTTTTAACGTCGATGGAGCATCGAAGCTTTCAGCGCGTTTTTAAAGTTATTACAGCGTTGTATTTTGCCACCATTCCCGAGTCTATTTCCGGCACGTCATTTGACTAGCACAAATAAACGTAAATTAAAAACTATCGTTGAAAATGAAAATTCCTTCACTAAATCCGCATTAATTTATCACTCTATTATTCTACACTAGACGTGCGCGAGCTCTCGGGGTGTGATGGACTTGTCGTTGTTGCGACTGCAGCCGCAAGTAGCTATATATATATTTATAGTAGCTATATATATATATACATATATATATGTAGCCGAAGCCTGATTATTAATTAAGGTTTTATTTTTCGATGTCCGCCATTATGCTTATTTAATTTTCTTTGTTTTTTAATATAGAATATTCGTTGTTTCGAAACATTGCTTTGACCTTACGCGATCTTCGTTTAAGTTTGCCTTTTCTCTATAAAAATGTGTGTATAACAAGACATATATGCAGATAGTTGCGTAATTAA
>OY769910.1:15609812-15794812 GCA_963669185.1 Dyspetes luteomarginatus | reverse complement strand
GCTATTGTGAGATGGTACTGGCACGAGAACACTGACTGGAATCGGGGCAGGCTGTACGTTGACGGTTGTCCCGCCAGCTGGCAGAGATGATGCTAATTGTTGGAGGGATGGAAGTGCCGATGGTGGTGGTGGTGATAGTGTCAGTGGTGGTGGTAGTGGTGGTGGTGGTGGTGGCGGTGGTGGTTGTGGTGACAGAGTATGAATAAAAACAGAATGAATTGGTGCTGCCGGTGATGCGCTCAGATCTAGTATCGCCTGAGCTGCTGAAAGATCCTCCTCGGCTGAACTACGAATTATCGGATCGGTGCATGTTTGAAGGCTGTACGGACGGTAAATGTCCTTTTTTTTGGGCGGCAAGGACAGGGCTGTACCGGTACTCGTGTAACACATCGCGAGACTTTTCCTTGGTGGTAAATTATTTGGTATCTTCGTTAAAACTGCGGATGGAGGTGCCCCGGGCGATGAAGATGTCGTTTGCTGAAGTGACGATGAGTTTGTAACAATAACGACATTGACATCGTGAATATTTTCATCAACGATGCCAGAATGTTGATCCAAATGTTGGTGTTCCGTCAGTTGTTGATGACGCGAATTTGGCAGAGGCGATTGAGCATTGGGCCTTGCAAGTTCAGCTGCCGAACGTAGGGTCGCGTACTTTGGCGGCTCTTCGTGATTCAACCATGCCTCGTGGGTGTAGCCTGAAAGCAATATTTCAAGGGATTCTTCAGACGATCGTGACATGGCACGTTTGCATACATGAATTCGCGCATACGTACCAAAATGGTGGGTTATAACCTTCAGGCTCGAGTGGAGATTGTCAGAGGGGTAAGGAGAAAAAGAGGTCAGGCTAATGGGAAGGAAGAAACGCACATTCGTAGAAACGAAGCCTGATGATCCGGGTGGACATGGATGAAGAATAACGAGGGGGCATTTTCGTGAGAAGCTTTCGAGGAAAAGGCCTGATGAAACTCTCTGATGGTTGTGCGTTTATAGCTGGCAAGAGAGAGAGAGAGAGAGAGAGAGAGAGAGAGAGAAGGAGGGGACGTTGATATTATAGATGAGCTGGAAACCTGCTTCTGAGTTATATATGTATATATATATATATATATGTTTCTACCGGCCAATCGAACATTCTTCATCGTAGTAGAATAGTGAGATGTATGTTATGTTGAGGTAGCTAGTAGGAGGGAAAGGTACATCGGAGTGCGATCGAGAAATAAGATTAATGCTCATTTCTATCGCTATAGAATTCTATCTGTAATATACATTTAGGATAATCTGACCTAATATAGGTATATACGATGTTTCTATAGTTGGATAGCACTTCGTAATTTCATGTTACACGCGTCATGTAAGTTGGAAACTCGAGACGCACACGCAGGCAGCAATTGAAGCTCTGTGCGCGCTCTCCCTCTCCAAACTAACTTGCATTTGAGATATTGTATAAGGTTGCTGAAGCAGCTTTGCAATATGCTTGTATAAGACGATGGGAGAATCTGCGCATGCTGACTCTCTCTCTCCCTCTCTCTCTCTCTCTCTCTCTCTCTCTCTCTCTCTCTCTCTTTCCCATGTCCTTACATGGCAAATTTATCCAACTGCATGCAGAAACTCTCGTAGAAGCGATTTATCACTTTCAAAGAGAATCTTCCCCACTCTATCCTATTCTATGCCTCTCTGCATCTCTCGGTTTTGGGATTCAACTACATATGCACGATATATAGATGTTACGTGTATATATATATCATGAGAATTCCTACAGCAGCATGTCTATAGTAGAATACTATAGTAGTTGCTGCCCGGAAGGAGTTTCGGTGAGGGGGCTGAATCTCATCTTGTCTCTTTCTCTCGGTGGCAAGCAGCAAAGAGAGAGAGAGAGAGAGAGAGGGGTAGAGAGGAAGAGAGAGAGAGAGAGAGAGAGAGATTGTGTAAGTGGAAAGCTTGTTGTCGACATATCGTGGCAAGAGAATCGTGAAACCGCAAACTTCTACAAAGTCTCGTATAACAGAATGTCATGTAGCATACACACACACACTCTGTATTATTACTAAAGTATACCGAACTGTTGCGGCATAATATACGTCAGTTATTAGGTACAGCTTCGAATTTCCATTGGTTTTTCAGATGTTACAATCGCTAACAAGTTACAAATGTAGCATTTAATATGATATTTATACTCGATTATGCTTTTAAGCCAATTGAAAATTATCGTGATTTTAAGTAATAATAAGTATTATTATTTCGAACCCATTAATGAAAAATGGCATATTGTTTTGTGTCCGACTGTGGTATATCCTACAGGAAAACATTTTGTTTGCACCCTGCCAGCAAAACTGTGGTATCAAATCACACACACTCTCTACAAAATGTACAAAATTCTTCAAGAAGTATTTTGCGCATACAGGTACACAAGTCATCCATAATACCTTTGATTAATAATTTTCTTAATTTCGTCAAAATTTGGAGCAAAAAAAAAAAATGCTAATAAAAAGAAGCCATGTTCAACCACAGCGCTACCTGAACTCTATGCCACTATAATTCGAGCAAACTTTTTAATTTTTCCTAAGAGCCCGGATTTATCTTTTAGTAAAAGTCATGATAAAGTTGAGAGTCCCAATGTATAAAACCGGGTTAACCCTGTTTAGCAATCACCCAAAACCTCCTGTATTCCTGTAATTCATTTGACACTCATTTGACTTCATTTGACTTCTGACACTTTGAATAATGGATGCAATTATCTTTCGGTCATATTGTAAATAAAATATCTTAATATTATATTACAAAACAAATATTATCCTTGTCCTTATCCAAGTGTTAAATTGACGCAATTTTAAAAGAAATTTTATTATCTGAGTAGACAACTAGGACCTCAGTAAGTAATTACGTCATTGACTTTGTCATTTTTTTATCCACCCGATAAAATCACTTCAATTGTTATAAAGTCAGAATGAAAAACTAGAAATGAAAATAAAACGACGATTGAAAAAGTATTACGTAAAAAAGATAAAAACAATTGGGTCATTTAAAAAATATTTTTCAATCAATCTAAGCCGAATCTAAGTTTTATTTGCAAATCTTTTTTATTCTTTGCATACATTTAGGTCTTTGTAGCCAATGTAAATTTGAATTCAGAACGTTTATTATTTAATTCTCGTTCACAGTAATTACGTTCGTATAAAATTTAAGGTACTTTAATATGACGCGTAGCAAAAAAAAAAACTGGCTACGATTCTCGCTGAATATGGTTTTCGAATAAATATGCACCACATGAATTCACGAATAAGGATATACACATAGGATACTCGTGTCTCTCAGCAAGACGTACATCTCTTGCCACGACCTCGTGCCAATTTACAATTTTTATCCTCGTGCCTGTCACTCTCAACACCCCTTTCTCAATATATATATATATATATGTATATACATACATATATATATATATATATATATATATATATATATATATATATGTACATGCACACACATCGTCGATCTACCTTTTCTCACAAAAACCTCTTTGGTGGTGCGCCTATGAACTCTTCTCTCCCCTCTCTAATGGCATCGTCTGTGTCTTTCTCACTTTTCTCGACTATAGTTTTGATGCCACACGGCGAAAGGGCGAGGTAATAAATCGCTTCGATCACCGGAACCGTACATTATTCATTCGGGACACGCCTATATCGGTTCTCGCGGCGCTTGCACCGATTTCTCGACTAATGATCGAACTTTGGCGTGTGTGTGGCCCACGATCGAGCAGCTGAATTTGATTTGCTGGTATAAATGTGTGCGAGAAAGACAAAAGCGTACGAAGAAGTGAGATCGAGAGAGAGAGAGAGAGAGAGACAGAGAGGGAGGAAAAAAAGGTTATCGAGGGTGCGGAAAGCCAGACAAAAACGAGCCTTCTTCGACGCGTTTTATCACCAATATTAGAGATATATAGTATATCTATGTATATATACATCAAAAGGAGGGATGAAAGTGGAGCTTATCAAAGTTTGAGAAATAGCCATAAGAGAGGGGCTTCAGGATGACGAAGAACGTCTTAACACGACACGAGACGATGAGGCGAGAAAGATACGTTATTGCTTTGCAAAATAGGCCGCTTTCATCGGCACCCTCCATTTGGAAAAGTGGATAGATATTGATAAGACGAATTGATAAAAGATAAAATGCCAAATAAAATTGTCTTCCATCCTGGTAACCTTTTCTCGTTGGAATCAACGTGAAATTTTTGAGGGAAGATTTTCTTTGACTGATCATGGGGGACGGTGTATATATATATATATATATATATATATATATATATATATATATATATAAAGAGGGGGGAAATCGATCGATTTCACTGGAATATGAAAATTTGTATAGCAGCGTTACTTTGTGTTGCACCTTTACAATTCAACAGGCCGGGGCAGCAGTTCACTCGAGCAATACATATATATATATCTACATGCATATTCCGCTTCGTCAATCAGCTACTGAGGGAGGGCGTTAGCATTTCATTTCCTGCATGCACAGAAGAGCGAACGCCAGCTGTTTGCGTTCCTGCCATGTGCAGCCCCATTAGTGCCTACCGCTGGACACGTAAAAATGTACATGTATACTTATATCAATATATAGGAGTGAGAGAGAGAGAGAGAAGAATAAACTCTATTAATTTATCATTATTCATTAGGAATTCTGATATGACCAGGTATCAGGCTTAGGTAGACTCGGTAATTCCGAAAATATATTTACGAGCATCTGCCGCATTCTCCAGGGAGGGTAGAAAAAAATTAAAATCCCATTTGCTCGTGCCAGAACTTTTTTTTTTTTTTTTTTTTACTTCTTTCTTTTATTCATCATGACGGGATCAACGATTTTATTATGTACATAGAATGCGCCAGGTAAATGGTCTTCTCTTGGTATATGGAGCGTTGGAAATACATAATCGATATAGAGTGCCTGGCACGAGTACTCGAGATCGATACAGAGAGAGGGCTCACTTTTAATGTAATTCGCCAAATGCATGTCTCCCTCTCCTCCACTCGTATACAACGGGAGTGGAAGCTTTAAAAATTGGGTTAATGGGTAAAAAGGCCCTTTAAAAGCCATTTACAATTTTCCAACGTCATAACGTCCTTCACTCGCAGGAGCTCTTCATTTAATTTCATTACTTTTTGAATAAAAAATAATAAAAACATTGAATTAGCTCCCGTAAATCAAATGAATTACGTAAATTGGATTTGAACGAAAAATTCGATGAGTGTTATTTGCTCACGACTTTGCGATTCGGTGAGTTTGTGTACCACCAGCGGGAGAATCGCGAAGATGTATAAGAGCTGCGAGACAAACGAGAGATATTTCGAGGGTAGAATGAGAGAGAAAGAGAAAGACAACGGGGCGCTTAAAATCCAATTCGTTACGTAAAGGCTCCCCCAAGGCGTTCCAACGACTTCCGGCTGCCCTTGGTGGGGGTGTGGGTTTTTTAAGCTAAAGAGAAAATGGAGGGCTAACAGACAGACGAGAGTGCCAGAGGGAATGTGCGATAAATCAGAAAATTCGTGCTATCGATCTTTCTCTCTCTCTCTCTCTCTCTCTCTCTCTCTCTCTCTCTCTCTCTCTCTCTCTCTCTCTCTCTCTCTCTCTCTCTCTCTCTCTCTCTCTCTCTCTGGCAACGTGGGCGCTTGCCCATTATTGACGGCAACAAAAAAAATATAAGGTTATATTGTAGGCGACAGCTCTGCCAGAGAGAGAGAAAAGAGAGAGAGAGAGAGAGAGAGAGAGAGAGAGAGAGAGAGAGAGAGAGGGTGGTGTCTCTCTTACGTGGGTAGAGAGAGGTGGGGGAGGGGGGCTTTATATATCGAGACGTGCATTTTATCAACACGCATATAGCGCAGAGAAAATGGGATCAATAACGTCGAATGCGACCCTCAACTAGACTGCAGGCAGCACACACACACACACACACACCGAAAGTACTCTTTATTATTTATTTTTACTTCTTGTCACGTTGAAAAACAATCTTGCATGTAGAAAGGAAAAATACTTGTCACTTTATCAGTTATTGGCCACCCATGCCCCGATGGTGTCCCACCATTGCCTGGAGTTTTAAATAAAGATTTTAGTTTTTAGAGAAAATGAATAGCCGATTTGTGGTCAGTGGAAAAACATAAATCGGTACAAGGAACTGGAAGAATTAAAAAAATAAATAAACAAATTTTGTTTTTGGATAAAATTTAGTGCATTAATTAAAACAGCTATAACTTTGCTCCCTGATGGAGCTGCGACTTCTGGTTATGCTCATTTTTTTCGGAATTATTAAAGTTTAAAAAGACCGTTTAATTCAGTGGCCTACTATTTTTCCCAAACTTTTCGTAGATTCTTAATACTGGATCACAAATTTTGGACATTTTTCAATTACTCGAAATCTATGAGTCTCCTGTAGAGTAGTTTTTGGATAATTTTCAATTCAGTTTAGCTGCCTCAAAAATTAAGGTATCGGGATTAAACCAAATTGCATTCTCTGAGTATATTCAGGCATTATTAAAATACTAATTTTCGATACAGATGTATCAAACGGTGGAAAAGTTATGGATACTTGAAATTTTTTTTTTAATTGGTCGATTCGTGAGAAAAAAATGAATTTTCGTTTCTTGTTTTTTCTTCATTTAATGATTTAACATTTATCATTAGACGAATTACCCGAGATTTTGTAAAAAAAAAACTCAAAGATTCTACGTGAAAAAGCGAAGAAAAAATAAATACAAAACTCGCATAATTTTTTCGTTCTGAAGATCGCAACGCGTCCCAGTTACGATAACCTGCTAGTTATAAACAAAATGGGACCATGAAAAATCGCTACAGTGTAATTACGAAACGATAAAACTCTCGGGAGAAGATTAAATTCTTCCTGAAGCGAGACGTGACTCTCGCTGTTCGCTTTTATTTTCGAAGAAACAAGCGAGAAGAGAGTGAGAGTGTTGCAAGAGGATTGTTGAGGGATATTGGAATCGAGTATAATGAGTAAGGGAAAAAAAAAAATAATAATGATAAAGAAAATTGGTAGAGTGAGAAAATTTAATAGAGATTGCTCGAAAGAGCAACAGACCACTTGTTGAGTGAGTATGAGAGGATACAACGTTTTTCCACCCCTCGTCGTTCATTTCCCAACTCTCGCTTTCTCTCTCTCTTATATATCGAAAGAGGGATGATGCTCCATAAACCCCCAGACGACTCACTAATTTCGAAACTTCGCTCTTAATTACCTTTCCTCTCACGATATTTCCTCTCTTTCCCAATCGTCGTCATCGTCGTCCTCGTCGTCGTCGTCGTCTTTGTCATTCAGCTGAATTAAGTAGGATGAAGTTGTACTGATGCACCATGAATGGCATTCGAGCACAGCGTATGTCTACTTATGTCGACTTATGTGTATATATCTATACAGCTCACAATTATGTAAGTGTGATAATAACTAACACACGTGTGTGTCAACTAGCGGATATTTTTAAAAATTTACCAGATACCCTAATAAAAGTGCATATATAGATGTAAGACTATAAAATAAATACTCAACTATTATTCTGTCTCATGCATAATTCAGTTGAAAATGAAGGACCGGACTAAAACTTAATATTTGGCATATCAAACTTCGCTCAGCAAGTGTATTAGTTATTTTTTATTATCTTTTTCATTCATATTTGGAAATAAATTATTTTTCTAACGAATAAGCCTTGCTTTGATGTTCCTGCCATTTTTCTTGTGTCATGAATTACATTCATGTTCTTGTGTCATGAATTACATTATTGCAGAATAATGTAACATCGCTGATTGTACATAGCAAAAAAAATAGATTTATTTAGCCAAGCTGGAAATTGTACACTAATTATCGCCCTGTCTCTCTGTTTGATTCAAATAAATTTATTTTCTTCTGATTCCGTTTGGTATATTTATAGCTCAAGGCTCTCAATAATGTTAAAAGTTACGATGTTGTCACGAGGAAGCAAAAATGGTGAACGAACGAGCGACAGTTCGTCTAAGAAGAGCCCCTACAAAAGAACAGTTACGTGAGAAGGTGTGGTGGTGAGTTCGTTGGGATCTACGAGAAAGGTGAGAAGGCGAGCAACGCCCGGTTTCTCGCGACAGGTGCCTGCTGTCCCTTCTTCTTATATACAATTACACACATATATATATATATATATATATATATATATATATATATATACACACACATATATATGTGTGTGTGTGTGTGAGGATCGTAAAGTAATACAGTATATGTTGAAGCTACGAAAGCTATAGCGATAACACGTAACGCTGAGCCGAAGAGTCACACAAATACCCACGCAGATACACACACGCACATATGATTGACGATGGAGAAAAAGAAGCGAGAGAGAGGAGGACGAGGCTCGATAACCCCTGAGGTCATGTCACGCTAGAGCCTGTCGATATTGCCAGCGGCATTGACGCCAATCGAACTCGAATAATTGACACAATCGACTGTTCAGCCATACCCATCGTTGGTTAATTCTATCTCGTGGCTGAGAATAATCCAAAAAGGCTTTAGTTCGTGTCATCAATGGCCCATAAATGTCGGCAATATTAACAATATCGGTGACAAAAAGTTCATCCAGCACTTCAGCAGAAACACTAGAGCCTTGATGCGATTTTTTGCAATGAGATTTTTTCACACGAGCTAAAAAAACTTTAACCTTAAGAAGAAAATGTATGTTTTCCATGTAAAAAGATATAACAGAGGATTTAATATTGATATCCTCCACGGTACGAAAGCTCCGTTTAATACCGAAGAGCACAGCCAGTCAGTCAAGTGCAAGTGAAAAGATTTATCCAGCATCAAGGTCTTCATCCCCTAAACGCACGACTAAATCAATCGCACGTAAGAGCTTTTCAGAATGCCAGATTTACCAAAGAGCTTTTGAAAACGAGCGCCTGACGTTTGAGATCAAAGATGATGGAACTGGCGAGAAGCTGAGTGTACGCGAGAACGTCAATGGCTGGGGTCCCCAGGGGGTAGTTTACTCAGTAGAAAAAGTCCTTATATGTATTTTTGCTCGTTTTGACGAAAGAGAATCTAACGGAAGAGAAGACGAAACGACTCACGCTGCGCAGCCAGTGATCCCTGGCTCTTTACTGCCAATTTTAGTTGAGACTCGAGAGCGACTCTAATCCAGGAACCTCATCCCCAAAGGGATAGTTGGACAGAATAAGACGAGTAGGAGATAATAAAGACGAAGGGAGATAACAACGAGATTACCAAGAGTAAGATTTTCCGTCGAGAAGGTATATAATCCTCCAGCCCCAACCCAAAAGACTATCAAGACCTTGGAGTCAGTTTTAGTATATCTTTGCCTCGATGCGGCGCAGGGAAATGGGACAAACGGCGGGTTGAAATCTGCCAACCAGGAAAGCTCTGGGAAACGATCTTTCGCAGAAAATGCCTTTAGGCCTTATACGGGGTCTTTCATGTCTGAAGACCCAGTGCGGAGATGGTCAAACCCTCCTGTAGCTAAGGCAAAGAGATTCCATCTATCCTGTATGCGTGTGTGTGTGTGTGTATGGGCGCCTCTTGGAAAATCACCCTATTCTGAAGCGCGTAGTCTCTCATTCGGTGTGGGTGTGCACACGGTTAGCCTCGATGTTCTCGTCACGCACGCAGAGGGGTTGTTATAGCTCGCACGTACCGTACAAGAACAGAGAATCACAAGAGCCAGTATGAGAAGAGTTGGAATTGTTGTAAGCTCGAGAGTTATGACCCTCAGCTACAAGGGGTATGTACAAGCGTGAGCTTCGTTTTGCAAATTTGCCTAGAAAGTTATACATATATATATAGAGTCAGAGCTCCAGTGTGTCTAGCCTCGCCCGAGGGCAACCAATCTTTTGCTCACAGCTTCATCCTCACATAAAAGAAAATACATAGGCATCGGACCACCATATACACATCAGAAGCATATAGGAAGCTGTTGAAGATACACAAGCAGCTTTCCTCCGTTCATCCAGAGACTAGTCTCGATTTTTCCATTACCCACGATATGGAATAACACATCGTCGAGGTCTCGAGAATTTCGGATGGAACGTGGTTAGCACAGAGAGACATGGGGCGTGGCTTTTTCACGAGACCAATGCTCTCCTCGATGTCTGCTTGTGACTCGTGGTTTTTTACGTTTTGCCGCAGGGGGATGAGAAATGGAAATATGTATATATGTTATATATAGAAGGGATGTGTGGTAGTTTCGAGGGAGAAAAAAGGGCGAATTGGCAAAAAGGGTCATACGAGCGTGATCGACAAGGGGGATTTTAGACGAGGAGGGTTAGTTAGTAGGGTTTGACTTTACAGCGGCCATGAAGAGGAGAATGTAGTGGGATAAGAAAGATCTGCAGAGTGGGGGAGAGAGAGAGAGAGAGAGAGAAAGATAGATAAGTGGAGATGCTGGAAGTTGTTTCAGCGTCGAATCTTCATCATACCGTGATAGTAAAGGGCCCCCGAGGCGTTAAGAGGTGGTGGACTAGGCGCGGTTGCGCCGGCGGTTGGACTGTGTGGACCCCAGCACGTTTGCTGACTCGCCCTGTTGCCTCCTCCTGATTCGACGTTGTTGCTGCTGCTGGTGCTGTTGCTGCTACTGCTGTTGCTCGTCGTCGTCGTGACTGTGATGTCAGTTGCCATTGTACTGTCACCAACCACGTCAATTTCCTCATCCTCGGTGTCATTAACCAGTCGTCTACTTCTCATGTGATCGTGGACGGTATCATTAATCTGTTCGCCGATTATTAATTCACTGGGTTCGATGTCCTGATGCAAACCGGAACTTGTCTCGTCATCGTCTAGTCTGTCTGGCCATGGATAGGCCTTCCACTTTTTAGCCATTAAACAACGGGGCATTTTGAATGATACTGATGATTACCAGTTATTAAGTATAATATTTCCTCTTTCCTTCTTCTCTCTTCCTGTTTCGTTTTTTCTGTTGCTGCTGCTGCTGGTCTAGTCCCTTAGATTACATATCAGGTCAGAGCTATGAGTTATCGTTAATTTGTTTATTGACACGAAACCGTGAATTGTTTAACGAACCGATCCAAAATCGTGAAGATTGTTGTTGAACACGTCTTGAAACTTTATCAAATCTTCTGATATTTCCAGCACTGCCAGGACTTGCTCGAAACGTTGAGAATAATGCCAATTCACCACCACTCGCGTTATTTTTATCTCGTAAACTGTAAACCGAAACACTAGCACTTTTTTTAAAAGCCAATGTTGTTGAACCAGCAGCAGCAGCAGCAGCAGCAGCAGCAACAGTAGCAGCAGTAGCAGCAGCAGCAGCAGCAGCAGTAGCAGCAGTAGCAGCAGGAGTTGAGGTCAAAGCTATGCAACCGGTGCCTGGACAACCACCGTGTCCTGGTGGACCGACGAGGCGACCCCGACGACGTCGCCGTCGGCTACGTTTGCCACGGAAAAGCAGCTTTCTCTGTTGCGACGTGAAGGCCGGCTTTGGTGGAGCAATTGAAACGCGGGACCTCGTCATCGGCTCAACGATCCTTGGACCTCGATTTCCCCACCATGCCAGTGTGCCAGGACCCTATTATGTTCAATAGCGTCCACGGCCCACGGCTCAACTGTTTGCACAAACCCCGTCGTTATTAAAACGCTTTTTTTCTTTCTCTCAATAAAACAACACTGTTTATCAATATTGTTGTTATTAAATTCAAATATTCTATGATTATGTTTATTCAACGTATTATCCAGCTTTGTTGTGTTCTTGTTTTCTCTTTTGTATGTTGATTCACGAGTTTTTTTTTTTATGTTTTTGATCACGTAAGATTATCGACAACGACGACGATGACGATGATGACGACGACGACGACGAATCACGATTGCACGAACACTCCTCGATTTCTATCACAAGCAAAACGACCAGTGGATTGTAATATAGTTTTAGTTTTTGTCCCCAACGCCCTCAGAGCCCCGCACCCGTGTGTGTTTGCAGCCCCTGTACGTTCGTCGGTCCTTACGTCTGTTCCACACTCGATCTCTCCCTCCCTATCATTTTTTTTCTTTCTCTCTCACACACACTTACTCACTCACTTGTTCTCCCACCCTCCCTCTCACTCTCTCTCTCTCTCTCTCTCTCTTGCTCTCTCTGTCGTTCGTGCCAGTAACAGGGGAGGGCCTCTGGGCTCTTCTGCTGTGCTGTTGTTCGAACAGTACATGGAATATTGGGGTGCAAGAACTACGGTCAGGCGGCAACCCTCACACACGCTTACCAACTACCCTGTCTCTCTCTCTCTCTCTCTCTCTCTCTTTATCTTTCATTCCCTTCGTTCCTCAATGCCCTCTTTCTCACTCTTATACGATCTTTCATCCCCTCCCCTCTCCAATGCCCCTCAGGGCTCTCATGCGCCGGTAGCGACGCGTCGATTCAGGCGCCACGACGCAACCCCCACAAACCCTCGTGGTCGCGAGTCGTTCAGCGGCGTCGTTGCGGATGGACGAGGAGGTCAGAGACAACAGGGGAATGAACAATTTGCCACGAATAGAAGCGCTTCAACCGATAGCTGCTATCCAAGAGAGAAAAAGATGCAAGCAGCAAAAATTTATCTTCCAACGCTGCTAAAAGAAACAATAGGGTAGAATTGATTTTTTATTGTTGCATTACATTTTCCCAAAGCGTTCTCTCGCATTAAACGTATTTATTAAATGGGCATTTCAACCCAAATGAATGAAAATTGTATTGAACTTAACCCAAATTAAGCTTTTTTCACATAACGCCAACATTAAACTTGGTAAATCTAATAATTATTAGACCGGAAATGGGGCAATATACTTTCAACTTTATCTTCGTATTTCATTCTAGCAATAAAACCTAATTCGATCATGAAAATTAGAATTTATAGTCAATTCATTTACGAAAAAATGTATAGTTTCTCCCTGCACCCCTAAAGCCTAACTCTTGTCTATCCCCATCCAGATTGAGGGGCAACAGGGAAAGGAGCGCGCGCGCAAACCGTTTCCGACACTGCGGCTCTCCTACCTACTACCCCTTGTTTTCTCGCTCTCTTCGACCCCCCCCCCCCCCCCCCCACCCCCCATGCCCGCCATCAATGCGCGAACATAGCTGTGTTGGTGGAAGACTCAAGGGTGGCTTCACCTCTTTCTCTGTGCGAAATAAGTCTATGGGTGTATGTGTGTGCGCACTCGTATGTCTGTCTGCCTGTCCATGTGGGTCGTACTGGTGAGTGTCTCTGGGTATTCGTATAATGCTCCACTCCGAGATGCTGATGCTGGTGAGAAAGCGAGATAGAATGAGAGAACTCTCCAAGTCTCGGGGCTTAAAGGGGGTTGGTGGTTGGATTCTATCCCATTCTATATATCCCTCCCCAATCCCATTCTGTCCTAGAGAGACTGTATGTAGAATGTGCTGCGTCGCACGAGGTTGGCTCGTGCTAGCCAGAGGAAAAGCTAGAAGTGGTTGGGCTTGCTTGTGTAGAGCGACATTGGTAATCGTGGTGGTAGTGGTGGTAGAAATTCTCTTGTCTTAGTGGAGGACCTACCTATGAGCTTTATGAAGTAGATGTGCTCTAGCTTCTCTCTCTCTCTCTCTCTCTCTCTCTCTCTCTCTCTCTCTATCTCTCTCTCTTTCTCTCTCTCTCTCGCTTTCTGGGCTTTCTCTATAGTGTCGTACAGTGTTAATATATACGTATACGGCGCATTGTTGAAGATATATATGCCATGCCACGATCAGCATTATGCTGCCAATTAATCCTTTACGCCCCCAGCTCGTCGCAACCCCGCTTTATCCTACATCCATATTATCGCTGTAAATTGGATAAGTTGAGGCATTATACGAACCAGTTCTATAGTTAATATTCGTTTGGTCTGCATATATGAATATATATATGTATATATATATATATATATATACATACGTTCCAGAGCAATAATAGTAGAATATATTTTCCTCGTGATGACAAATCGAGTGGCATAAAATTTTTTTATTATGAGCAATTTAGACTAAAAGCACTGTGAGATAAAAAATGAGTCTCCGCTCAAGCTGGGATTCTCTTAAGAATAGTTTCAATGTAGAAAATCGAGGCCCTGGGCACGAGATAAAGAAAGCATTAATCCAAGAGATTGTTTGGAAAGAAAACAAGTATAAGAATTCGCCATAACGGGAGAATCCGTTGACATAGAAGCTTCTGATGCTGCTACTGGAGGGATTGAAGACGACGACGACGACGACGACAATATAGTTGGCACCGAGGGTGAGTATGATGACTGAAAAGAGTCTCTTTGTCTCTTCCGCTCCTTCATCCCCCAAGCTGTCTTTCTCCCTTGGAAAAATATCACTGCACGTGCAAATATCGACGCACACTTTGTGAGTCTACTTTTGGATTCGTGTCTCTGCCATCCTCCCATCGTCGAGGAATCGAAACGAACGTGATGGGTTGGCTGTATGGGATGGTTCATAAGGGGAGAGCTACTCCTTCAAGAAGGGGTGGGGGGATGAAACAACGCAGGGGAGAGAGAATAAAGGAGTAAGAGGGTCTAATGAAGGGATATAGAACGACAGAGGAGCAAGAAGGACGACATCAGAAGCATCAAAGTGGGGTCTGCCTTTCATCCTCGTCTTTCACCCTGCGTTTTGAGAGGCCCGGACTCTCTCTCTCTCTCTCTCTCTCTCTCCCTCTCTCCCTCTCTCTCTCTCTCTCTCTCTCTCGCTCGGACTAGCAAAAGTGGGGGAATAATAATCGAGGGCGACGCAGAGTCGAGGTGGGGAGAAGAGGGTGTCTGGCACATGCGCCAACGAACACAATCGACCCGATGTCTAGGCAACACCTGGCAGCGCACCCCACGTGCCATCCTAGGGTGCCACCGACACCGCACAAATGCTCGCTCTCTCTCTCGTTCTCTCCCACCCTCTCTTTCTCCCTTCCTCTCATCCATAGCCGACGCTCTCTCTCTCTCATTCTCGCTCACTCTATTTTTCTCCCTTCCTCTCATCTAGAATATAGATGTATATTACAGTTGTCTCTCTTGCACTTGTATCACGTATCGAATATCGCAATGGCCTTTCTTCCTCACACGTTCCCCGGTGGAATTAGAGGAGCTGGAGAGTGGGCTCAGCTGCATCGCGTATCTCGAGTATCGTCTACTGACCCACGCCAACTCTCTTTCGAGCCTTCCACACACGGCGCACACATTGATAAAATACTCGAGGTGCATGCTGCATTTTTCAGCACACCTGGCCCTAAAACAAATGTAGCAGACCTGGGCAAGCTGGGAATAAATTATCAGCTGACAGAGAGATAAGGGGTTGGTTTTTTTCTTCCTGTTCCTCGATTCTTCCGGTTGTTCATTTTATTGCCATTGCTAAGGGTGCAGAAAAAAAGGAAGCATATACCGACCAGTAATTAAATCACCTCGTAACATTTTTCGAATGATTCTTCTTTGTGCTCTCTCGTATTATTCAACGTATATCGACGTCAAGTTTCACGGTATGGGGACGTAAATGTAAATTTCCGGTAGAGCTCAGTCTAAGGGGTTTTTCTGGAAATGGGTGGAATGGAAAAAATAAAAATAAAGAAATACAAATTCACCCTCACTCATAATACACATGAAGAAGAAACCCTGTCGAAAAACGCAATGAATTCTGGCCCGACCAGAAACACGAGAGGTTCTCTCACACACCACCAGTTGCGAATCTTTGCTTTCAGGAAAACACGGTGCCCCGGCAGAGCAAAGTCAACTACCTGTGGATAGCGGGGAGAGAGAGAGAGAGAGAGAGAGAAAAGCACTCCAGCAGCGCTTTGCGTTGTGTACACGCAACCCACGTTTGCTACTCTATCTATACACACACACACACACACATGCATATATACATTATGTACCAGGAATATATATCGTATACATCGTTCTTTCGACCCTCCCGCTAGTCCTTTTTATCGCTCTATATATCGCGCTAGGAAATAAGAAATTTATTAATCTCGAAGGGGAATTGAGAGGGTCACACGATGAGGAAAAAGTAGAGAAACGATGCTTTAGTCTAATGACATCAAGGATTACTCGTACGATCCTTAATCAAATATATAGAGATACATATAGATATAAAAATATAAATTCAGATATATAGAATGTCAAGATGTTAATAGCCAGTAGTACTAGCATGAGAGCCTCTACTTTCTGTGGTTCTGTCTCGCTCTCTTGCACTCTATCTCTGATAATGGTGTGTGCTGCAGTTAGTCACTGAGATCCACATCGGGATTACGTCAACGAAAATAAAAACCAAGGCAATGTTTCTCTCTCTCTTTCTCTCTCTCTCTCTCTCCCTCTTTCTCTCTCTCTCTCTCTCTCTCTCTCTCTCTCTCTCTCTCTCTCTCTCTCTCTCTCTCTCTCTCTCTCTCTCTCTCTCTCTCTCTCTCTCTCTCTCTCTCTCTCTCTCTCTCTCTCCCTCTCTCTCTCTCTCTCTTCACACGAGATTACCGATACGCCAGCTCACATTGGCCACCAGCCCTTTCATTCCCTTTCTCTCTCTCTCCCTCTCTCCCCCTCTATCTCTTTTCATACATCGCCCTAAGCGTGGGCACTCACGTTTCATGCTATATAGAGTTAGGCAATAGATATTTTTCGTCGATAACACATGAGCGAATTGCGTGTCGCTTGCGATTCGCATCGCTGCTATATATGTATTTAACGGCAACCCCCCGCAGTCTTCATGTTCGAGAGAGAATTTTTGCCCCACTAGAGCGAGGGCTAATTTCATCCCCCGCGACTGCAATCTCGTCCATGTGGTTGCCCTCGAACGAATCAGGACCTAAATCAGAAAAGCTCTCTCCGCGATTCTGTACTTTCGCAGTTTGTATGTTTGTCGTGAATTTGGAATTGTACCGGCTATTGGCATTTTAAAGTTTATCAAATGGCTCTAATTACATTGGGATAATTTGGTATACAATTAAAAATTATTATTTTTTTTTGCCGTTTGGTGTGACGAAAAACTCCACCGATCGATTAATTATTTTTCATGTAGTTGCCCTCGAACGAATCAGGACCTAAATCAGAAAAGCTCTCTCCGCGACTCTGTACTTTCGCAGTTTGTATGTTTGTCGTGAATTTGTAATTGTACCAGCTATTGGCATTTTAAAGTTTATCAAATGGCTCTAATTACATTGAGATAATTTTGGTATACAATTAAATTTTTTTTTTTTTTTTTGCCGTTTGGTATGACGAAAAACTCCACCGATCGATTAATTATTTTTCGTTAATCGATTTGAATAATCAATCACTTGAATGATTAATTGCTTATCGAAAGCTAATTAGGCAATCAATTTGATTAGTTAATTTCATTTATAAGACCATTTTCAATTATAAATTTTAATAATCAGTCAATTCAATGCTCCCCTTTCGGAGCTTTTTAATTTTTCAGTTTCAATTTAATTCTAAATTCACGTAAACTTAACTGTGGACCGAAATTCAAATTTAATTTCGAATTTAGGATTAAACTTGAGCTCGCTCTAACAACTTTTAACTCGGGCCCTAGTCTCAAATTTTTAATCGTTACTTTGATTTTCAGATCAATCGTACGATGAAACTTATGACAAAAAAATTTACCCTTATAGGGCTATTAATATTTAATGGTAAAACAAACGGGTCTTTTTTATCTGTACGAGCAAAATTCGACGACTTTTTTCGCTATGAGACCAAGAAAATGTAAAGCTCGAGCTTAAGGATCTCATAAATTATTATCTTCCTTCGATCAACTCGTGATATAGCATGTAATATATATATGTATATTACGTATGTATATATAAAGACTTGGTATCCGGGAAACGCGTTCGTGCATTTTTAGTTCACACACAGAGAGGGGAAACCCGTCTCTGACGAAGCGTCTTGAGTGCTCTTCGATTATTCACCGACAGAAAAGGGAATTATTTAAGGACGAGAGAGAAAGAGGGAGAGAGAGAGAGGGTATGCTCAATTTGTTACATAGCACGTCTTATCGATGAGAATATAATTCGTGAATATGAATTTTTGGCCTGAACGGTGTTTAATACGCTTTCCGCGAATGCGAACAGCCGCAACTTTCATCGATTCGTATATATATATATATATATGTACACATGGTATTGTCACGTATGTATGTATGTGTCCATGTTATAGGCATACATAGCGAATGGCGGAAGGGACAGAGAGAACGAGAGGGTGGCTTCGATCGATCTGGTCAGAGGTTACGACAGTCGAGCAGCTGCCAGGTACACGTATACTCTATTATCTAAGCTATACCTACCATGTGCATGTACATGTATATATATATATACATGCACGCGTACCTATGTATTCTGTCGATTTTTTATTCTTGCCATCTGTGAGCAAAGTTTAAACCGGAAACTAAACTGTCGGGTAGATTATGCGGATATAAACGAAGAAAAGTCATGTAAAGTGCAAAAATAACAATAATTTTTTACAAAATTAATTTACTACGAAAATTTTTCCAGTACGCACTTTCACTTTCTATTGAATTTTCCGAATTTTTCAAAGTTCATTTATAACTCGATACCATAAACGGCTGATGTTATCGTTCATTATGTCACAAATATTGAAATTCATCACATACGCTTACAGTCTATTTTACTACTCGTTTTTTTTTCCTTCTCCCGCGACCAAATTGCTCCAGCAGCATAAAAATTTTACCCCTCGCTCGTTCGACACTCGACCTCGATTCGTTTTTTTTTTTTTTTTCATCTTATGAGCATTCTGCTGTATACAGAAAAGCGATTTTATCTCATCCTATACATATAAAGAGAACCACAAGATTTTACGTCATATTCGTCACGCTTTACTGGTAACGAGTTTTTATGAACAATTTTTATTTTTTATAGGATTCTTTTGTTCAACAGTTTTTGAATTGCAACGGATGTGGAGGGTGCGTTGCTGATAAGATTTACCCCCACGTCATCGTAATATATCTTGAGCAACATTTTTCGTCTTTTTCAAGAAATACTTTTTCGAGGAATCGAGATTCGAGTCGTGATGCCAAAGTTTTTTTACGATTACTACATATTGTCGAAGAATCGAGGGAAATTGGGACACCAGAGGAGATGGGACAGTTACATAATTTTTGAACAAACTCATCCACGAAATTGTTTTTTCGCTATATTTCTCAGTATTTTAATACTGTCGATTGAAAAAAAAAAATGTTATATAAATTCACCACATTCACTATAATGAATGAGAATAAAAAATGAAAAATATCTTTCAAGCTTGTTATACTTGATATAAATCCGTGGCACATCAGTAGATCACTCATTAAAAGGTAAAACTCAACAGCCTCCTCTTGCCCATATGCAAAAAATATTATTGCAAAAAAATATTGACCATTTAGAGAATTGTCAAATGTTATAATCCGCTTTTGAAAGCAATTATATTAAATTCTGTTGCCTTCTGACATTCGAAAGACATAGAACGGTCTAGCATTTTATTAATTATTTTTTAAAAGCGAAAAATATATTTGAAGCTTGGTACTTGGTATAAATCTTTGGCACATGAATAAGTGATTCATCAATAGTCAAAGCTCTTTTACATTTCATTGTAGGCTGACGTTAGAAAATACATGGGACTCCGTATATTGGATTCATATTAGTTTTTTTTTACTCAAATTATTTCTAAAAAGACAATGTTTTGTAGGTAGAATGAAATTTTGTCATACATTTTTGATCCTTTTGTAAATGTCTTTGTAAAAGAATCAGAAAAACCGATGTCACCTTCGAAATCTTAAAATCCTGAAAAACCCTTAAATGATATTATGTAACTTACTTTTGTACAGTATAAGAATCATACTGATTTAGAGATTTAAAATTATACAGATTTAGAGATTTATAACTATACTGATTTAGATATTTAGAATTATACTGAATTATACTAATTTTTTAAAAACGAAAAATATATTTGAAGCTTGGTACTTGGTATAAATACTTGGCACATGAATAAGTTATTCATCAATAGTCAAAGCTCTGTTACATTTCATTGTAGGCTGACGTTAGAAAATACATGGGACTTCGTATATTGCATTCATATTAATTTTATTTTACTCAAATTATTTCTAAAAAGACAATGTTTTGTAGGTAGAATGAAATTTTCTCATACATTTTTGATCCCTCAAAAAGGTTTACGCGCCCATGAATGTCTTTGTAAACGAAACAGAAAAATCGATGTCACCTTCGAAATCTTAAAATCCTGAAAAACCCTTAAATGATATTATGTAACTTACTTTTGTACAGAACAAGAATTATACATGGAGAAAGAGTCTACGAACAGTTATGAGAAATTTTTGCATCATTGACACTAGAACTACCAGACCAGTTAAAATGACTGGTTTTACAATTTTATTAAAAAATTCCTACTTCATGTTACATTTTTTTCCCGCAATGATGTAATGACTATTAAAGCGAAAACTAAAGGAGTAATATAATGAATTTTATTGTTCTTTTATTCATTCAAAGTCAAATTAATTTTGTATCATGGCTACTTATACCAATACCAGACCTCGGTACTTTTAGTTTTAAACTGGTCCAGTTGGGCATCAATGAGAATGAGTCAGAGTGCCTATAGTTGATGAATTTGATGGCTAGGCAGCCCAGTTTGGAAATATGTATAAAATATACCGGTCAGTGAGAATGTTCAGTTGAGTAGGTTGATCCTTGGACAGGCTAGTGGATGGCATGCAATGCAATCGCAGTTAAATTCTTCAATTTGATAGTTTAATCGCTGGGCAGCTCAGTTGTTGGGCCAGTTGAGTGCTGTAATCAGACTGCCCATTCTTTAACCTCCCCATCTTCGTCTATGATTTAATTGAATACACGAGAACCGAGTTAATGCTATTGTATAAGAACGTGGCAAACAAAATTCCAGCCTTCCATATGGACTGATCCATTTATACTACAATAAATTAGTTTTCCATCAACTCGTTGGGAATTATAAAATATTAATAATTACAATAATGAATCTGCGTCAATTACAAGATTAACAGTATCTTCTTTGGACCGAGAATAAGCTGGAAGCATAAAGTCAAAAAAAAAAATACAGTCGATTAACAAGTGTCTCAACTATCCTGCATTTTCTCTATACACATTCATACAGATTATACATCGAGCTATACATGTTCCAGTAAATCTTCCGCAGAGCTTGTAATTCATAATAGTTATCCTGGAATCGCAGCTAGAGACACACACGTTGCTGCGATTAGTGATTAAACACACTGATTGCTTGATTAGCCTGGCAATCAGTGTGAGAGATTCGTCCGGAGGGAGAGACCAATCCTGTACAGCAGGCACGGTGAAAGGGTGAGAGAAAGAGAGAGAGAGAGAGGGAGAGAGAGAGAGAGAGAGAGAGAGAGAGAGAGAGAGAGAGAGAGAGAGAGAGAGAGAGAGAGAGAGAGAGAGAGAGAGAGAGAGAGAGAGAGAGACAAGCGGCAACAATCCTCGTGTGCCATCACGGGTGAAGATAAACGGCCACATTTAGCTTTCCCAGAGAGCAAGAGGGTTGTTCCATGAGCCAGCAGTGAGAAAGGGAGAAAGAGAGAAAGACGAACGAAGCAACAGAGCATAGTGAACGTGCCAGAGTCCGATCGTCTCCTGTTTTGCAATTCGATGACGCTCGTACGAGAGCTTGTATAGGAGAGAGAGAGAGAGAGAGAGAGGGGAACTACTTTGTGTATATGTGCGTATGTGCGTGTGCATTTTGGGATCTGGCCAGGAGAGACGACCGAAGGGTGCATAGGGCGATGCCGAATTAATCGTTGATGACAGGGCAACGCCATTCGTCATTATTCCGGTCGCGCTACTGAGAAAGACAGAAATATCAATCCTTAGATATACGTATAGTTATATGTATATATATATATATATATATATACATATATATACATAGGGGTATATGTAAATGTGTAAATATGTACCCGGGCCATGAGCTCTGGACGCCGGAATCATGAGGAAAACGTGACCAAGAGGTCGTCGACACCAAGGGGATCGTGCCTAGCTCGTACATCTCCCCCCAGTGGATAAAGTCCACGAGGGTTGAATATATATATATATATATATATATATATATGAAGCTGATGGAGAATGAGGAAATTCAACGAGGAACCCAATAAACTATATACCCTTCTCGAAAATTACAAAGGCCCAAGAGACAGAATCTTTTGGGGGTTGAGGGTTGACTCTATGTGCGCTACAACTCAGCCCTTCTTCGCAGAATCCTCGTGTGATTTTCGCCCCTTTCGGTGGCGAGAAGAGTGAGTGAGAGAGGGGGAAAGGGGGAAAAACGCGCAAAGATATAAAAAAAATTGATGGCAGAGAAAATAAATGAGTGAAGGGAGGAATTCTGGTGAGGGGTGAAAAAAGAAACTGGCATCCGGATTGTCCTCCCTTGCGCACATAATTTTTTTCGCGCCCTTGGAAGCCCTCAAAATCACAGAGGGTTTGGCACGTGTGTGTATGTCTATGTGGACAGAGAATCGGATCGAAGAATCCCAACGAAAGTATCATCCCCTGTTCTCCGATGACTCATTCCCTGCTACACGCAAAAAAAGAGCAGAGGAAAAAATGTGGGTGTGTATACGTGTGTGTGGTAACGATGACAAAAAAAAATACGTGAAACTATTCCGAACGGTAGAATCCTTCAAGTGGGACTCCACCCTCTGCAAGCAAAGCACTTATGGCTATCGGTGAGAGGAGTATTTGCTTTGAGAGATATATATTATCTATCTACGTATGACGTATGGCAGCAGGAAAAAATGTTTGTCACGGTTCTAGCTATTGACCAGTGGGGGAAAAACATGTTTATGCCATATTTGGTAAAATGTTTGTATTTTTGGATAAAGTCGATAGCGAATTCAGGATGACAGGGGGTGAATGGAACATGATCTGAAAAAATAAAATTAATTTTAATTTTGTTAAAATTTCCAACGTTCCTTCTCGATAAATTAGCGACACCAATTTGTGCTCATTTTGTATCAAATCGTTCAAACTTTTAAATGCCCTTTAATTCGATAGGCTATACGAGTAGAAGAAAAAAAACGTTAAAGATCTTTAAAGTCGAATAATGAATTTAGACTTTTGACTCAATTGCACCGATTTTTTGTACTCTCACAGCCAGTCAAATCAGGACTTTAGAATGGATCAAAGGGCATCTTCTAAGTCTACTCGCAGTATTTTAAAAACACTACGTAACGTTTCAAATCTGCTAACAATAAATGAGATAAAAGTAATTGAAATTGTGAGATTTTTAGATTCTGGGCCAAATGATCATAAATCTTGACGATATTATTATTTTTTAAAACTTTATCTGATTATTTATTGTCAAAAAATGAAAAATTCCGTGTAAAAAATGCAAAAAAAAAAAACAAGAAAATAGTGATCATCGAACAAAAAGGCCGAATAACTCGAACACCATTGACTTTTGACGATGAAAGGATATTATAAGTTCGAAGACAAAAGCGTTCTAAGCATTAAATCGTTCCCTCATCTTTGATTATTTGCTAAAATCTGAAAAAAAGTTATAGCCGTTTATCAAATTGCCGGCGAGTATCCAAAAACCTGGTGATTTTCAGATAATTATTTGTTTGAACGTTCTGTTACGTATCGTCAATGGGATTCGGTGTCTTTTACGTGAAATTGTATTTATTTTTAGCAGAAAAATCATAATTTCGTTGAGTTGACCTAAATAATTGACCTTACACAAAATAGCCAGTTGTCTGGGATACTGTTACTTTTTTTTCCGCAAACATTTTGCCATGTCCCCGTGAGTTTTGTGCCGCCGATAAAAGAGACCGGAACCTGCGGTTGGAAGTCGAGTGATCGATTTTTGCAAATCATATGCATGATATATATCATTGATTGTCAAATGACAATCAGCCATCAGAATTAAAAATAAATGAAAATGAAACAAACACGATTTTTTTTTAGCGCAATCCCGAATTTTTCAAACGAAATATATCGTTTTGTACGGCTTTAAATTTTCGGTAAAATCCTTACGAAAGCTTCAACGACAGAAACTCGAGGAAAGCTCATTTGTACCGTGAATTTAGTTTGTTCGAAAGCTTTTATTCATCAACCGAAACAGACCTTACACAGAATGAGGCAAAATGTGTGTGTGTGTGTGTGCCAATTGCTTTTCGTCTATAGCGAGAGATTAAACAGAGAGAGCGACGTCGGTCGCTCGGGCAACGAGAGAGCTGTGTGTAGTCTGACGAGTATACACGACTAACTTTCAATAATTCGCGTGTCTCTCGTGTGTCTCGACTCGCAACGATCCCCGTAAAAGCCAACCCCTTCTGAAAAGCAAAAAAAATTGCCACCACCATGCATTATTACCCTCCTCTCGTTTTGTCTTGTTAAAAATAATACGAAAATATATAAATAGTGTCTTCAAATGCGCTTGTGATATTTAAAAAGCTTCTACTATTTTTTTTCCTTCTTTTCATTTAAAAATTCATCGTTCTTTTATTATTTTTTTTAATTACCATCGCTTTGAATCATCGCGTCATCGCGTCTCGATTTATTTTTTCAATTGAAATTTGACTCGGTGGCGACCTCTATGAAAATTTGGCGGTGACAATTGGTACTAAATAGAGGGCGCCATTTGTCAATTCCGATGAACAGTAACGAAAATTATCCTGAGCTGAATGAATTAGAAGAAGCTTAGAAATTTACTATTATAGAATGTAAAACTATTTTTTTAAATACCGAACAAGGATCTCTTCGAATCTAGCAAAGCAAATTTCAATCCTACTGTGCCTGAACTTGGTATTTATTTTATTCATACAATTAAGTGAAATAGAAATATCAGGCTCTCAGTAAGACGGTTGAACAAATCAAAATTGAATATAATAATTATTTCAAAAGTAACGACGATTTAAACTGGAAACATCAAAAGATGGATGAAAATAGTGGAAATACGCTGTGCCAAAAAGACTCATGTAAATTTTTTATTTTAGGTTTAAAGTTCAGTACGTTAAATAAATGTTTGTACAAAAAATAATCTATTTATCGAAATTTCATTGGATGATGAAATTTTCTATTTCGTCTGTACACCCGCCATTTCAATGAACCAACATTTTTTAAAACTCACTCTTCATGCAACTTTTGGCAATCACCACTGACTGAAACTTCATCCGCTTCGTTATCCAATGAATGGCTCGGTAGCTCGTGAATTTCCTCTCAAATTTACGTTCCTGGAAAGCTGAATAGCGTTGAGAATTCATTGAAAATTCGTTGCAAAATTCGCAAGGGTTTCAGGAAGTACGAGACTATGCTACATATATTTCTGTATATATATATGTATATATATATATATATACATATATATATCGCATCTTTTCCCCACGATACGTAACGCGGAAGCGAGGATCGTAGAGCGCGACGGCGTGCTTGCTGGTGCTGCTGTTGGCGTAGTCGAAGCTAGGGGTGGTTTGGAGTCGGTCGGTATGGAGCAGAAAGCCTATATATATAACGTATACAGTATAGAAAGGTTGGCGGCGCGCGCGACGGTTCTGCCGCGTCTGCCAGCGTCGTTATCGATTGGCAAGCGAGAAAGTGAGATGGAAAGCCGAGTCGAGAAAGGACGAAACTATGCGGAGACCCCTATATATATATATATATATATGTAGAGTGCCCCCTCCCAGTAGGGGAGAGTTGGCCAAAAGGGCGATAAGAGATATAGAGAAGAGCGAGGGATAAAGCGAAATGGGATCGGGCACGGGGGGGTAAAAACGGAGATAACGATAGAGAGAGAGAGAGAGGGAGAGAGAACGAGATGAAGTGATGGGGAAGGAGTAGGAATTCGAGGATTCGAAGGGAAACATTGGGAGAAGAGAGGAGCTGCAAAAGGGGTGAAGAGGGAAAATTTAGAGGGGAATGAGAGGGTAGAAAGACGGCGTGGTAGCGTGGTGCGTATACTACTCGCTGCTGGCTGGCACGGGCGGACGGTAACAGGTGTTGGTCTGGTGGCCCGAACTTGTAAAATCGATGGATGGCGCATCGTCGGGGCGACGAGAAACGACCATCTCAGAGGGAGAGAGATAATTTTTTCGTTCCTGGGCTCTTATAACTCCCGTCCACGTATATATTTTTAATTCAATCACAGTTTATATCCATGAATAAAGTTATTTCGCATAAATTTTAAAGCAGGAAAAAAAGCAGGAGAACTCAGGATAATACTATAGTTATAGCTATTTATACGTCTACGAGGAGGTAATTTATGGATAAATAAAATAGAGGATGCTGGAAACAAATGGGATTTAAGTTGATATGGTCGCAGCCAGGGCCAGAGCGAGGGTTAAAGGGAGAGTCGAGAACGACGTCGGCGTCATCAGCCACCCTCGTAGTGGCACAGTGCAAAAAACCACCCTCGAGCTGTTTCTGCTGCCTGCAGACGACGACGCAACCCCCCGCAAACGCAGCTAGAGCTTTTTATGGTGTATATATATATATACATACGTGGTAGATTTTGTGTGTATATGTCTATACAGAGGGAGGAGTGAAAGACAGAGGCAGGGGTTGAAACGAGGGTTGAAGCGAGAGACTGAGTGTGGAATTGCAAGAAGAAGAGGAGAAGAGACGCAGGCGCTTTGAGGATATCCGCGCTATAGAGGGCGACGCGACAGCGGGGGTGAAAACAAACGAGGGAGAGAGAGAGAGAGAGAGAGAGAGAGAGAGGGCTTGCGCGAGGGGTTGAAGGAGAGAGAGAGGGGGTATTATACGCGAAACGGCAGTTGCACCCCAGCCACACCCGGACGAGCCATGTAGTCGGTCTACCCTCCGCACTACGGCGGACAATTGTTGCTTCTGCGCCCACAGGTGGTACCTTACCTTCTTATAAGTACACATAAGCAGCGAGCTTTCGTCGTTGAGAACATTTGCTAAATAAAAACAATAAGAAATCTTGCGTGCGCCGTGGAGTGTTATTCTGTTTTTCATTTTTTTTTTTTTTTTATTATTATTCGTTCGTCGCCCGTGTCTGTGCGCGCGACCATGACGAAATAAAACGAAAAAAAAAAAAACGAAAGCGTCAGAGCGGGGAAGAGAGAGAGAGAGAGAGAGAGAGAGAGGCAGCGATAAGGAAAAAGTGTTTGCGAGGCCGGAAAAATAAGGGATGGAAATGAGAACGGAAGGGTAAAAGGAAGACAAGAGAGAGAGAGAAAGTGAAAACTTTATTTATCACGTCGTTATTAATTATTTTTGCGTTAAAAAATTCCCCTCTCATTTAATGATGATTTTTTTTTAAGATATTTTGAAAAAATCCTAGCCCGTGTATCCATCCCTGCTTAAAAATTCTCATAATTCCGGCGCATATATATATATTTTTTGCAAATTTTTTTTGCAACCGTCTCGCGCGCCCTTGTGAGTGTTTCGTGTTGTGCGATAGTGTGTTGGCGGCGCAGGCGATACGGCGGAGGGTAGAACAGAGTCGCCGAGAATCCGACCAGGAGGGGGTGCAAAAGAGAGAAAGAGCGAGAGAGAGACGGAGAGAACGTTGCTTGAAACGCTCTCGTAGGGGGGGAGGGGTCGATGGTTGAAAAGTGTTTGCGAGCCTAGGCGTTATAGCCTCGCGGGACTCGGGTCAGGCTTGTCGTGTACAAAATAAATATAAAATCGGGACGAGGAAGAAAAAAAAAAAAGCTCACGTAATTCGTGAAAAATCGTGTGTGTCGATCGTTGGATGCTGGCAGAGAGGGAGAGAGAGAGAGGGCACGATTTCTCGGGGGTGGTGGTATCGTGGCTGGGGTTGTTTTATTCCGGTGGTCGTTTGTGTATCCACGCTACGAAGTATATCTACATATATATATATATATATATATATATAAGTATGCACATGCGTATATATATGTAAACAGATAAAGGTGCCTCGTGAGCTATGAAGACAGACAGAGAGTGGCGGAAGAGAGCACATTGCCGTTTGTTCTGGCTTTCTCGTCGATAATATTCCGTGCTAAGCTCAACTCTTATTCTCCCTCTTTGTGAATATATACCGTATATATTATATATACATATATATACTGTATTATACAACGTTTTACCCCAAGTGACTTCGTCACGGTTCTACATGTCTGACTCTGTTCCAAGTAGTGCCAGTTACTACTAGCTCGTAGTTCTCTCTCTATATATATATACATATATAGCAACGTTTTCCTCTATAATCATAATAATCACGGTAACTGCACGTTTTTTGTTCCCTCGCGCAATATCTATACGTGGTATACAAAGAACTTTTTACAACGTGTGTGGCACAATCTGCGAGCTACATATATATATATATTTATATATATATATATATATATATATATATATATATATATATATTTATAAGTGTATGTACATATATAAGTGTCCAGTGACCCTCGCCCGGCTCTTTCTCTCTATATATTCATCCCTCCCCCAAGTTTCACACGAGCCACCCTCTATATAGTCTCTATCTCGCTCGTTCGTGCGATCGCGGTGCCTGGCTTGTGTCCCTGGGAGACGCTCAAACTAAACCAACCACCCCACCCCCCTCCTCCCACTCGTCGTCCCACTCCCCCACCCACCCAACGAGGGAGAGCTGCACGAAAAGGGCGGCTGCAGGCAAAGCCAACAGAGTGGGGGAAGCTGAAGCATCAAGCTTGCTCTTGTAGAACGGTCTATCGTGACTGGCCTGATCTCTACTGTCTGTATCTACTTGGAATTTTACGATTTTAAGAATTTTAGGAACTTTTGAATAACTGGACGAATCCTTGGAGATTGTTAAGTTTGTTTAAACGATTGTACAGCTGGAAAATAAAGGATTGATCGAGGGATATTAATTAATAGCGATATTGGACGGATAACAGGAAGATTTCAGACCGTGAAGAAATTGCTCGCGTCTTTTGGTCCGAAAAGCTTTGCATTTGATTGACGCTGGGGGGTACGTTGAAGAGAGAGAGAGAGAGAGAGGCCAAATAAGGGGTGAAATACTGTGGGTGAAAATCGTATTGGCCCCCTCTCGTATTGCCGCATGAGAGTTGAGTTATCGACCACGTCGCGCGCACACATCGACACACACACACACATACAGGCACATACAGAGAAGGGGGACCTGTTGTCCAACTTGTTGCTCGTCCTGCGGAACATCCCCGGTCGTTCTTGCAACCTACGCCACTTTATACTTGAATTTGATCATTGAATCACAAAGTAGAGAGTGTCTTTAATTTTTCGGCGAAAGGATCGAGAGAGCTCGACAAAAAGTGAAAGATTGAGATAGAGAAGTGGAAAAGTATATGAAAAACTGGCAATTGGATTTCCAGAGGCTTCGTAAACGAGCTTTTCCTATTACTTTACTCGTCTCTGCATGATTAATTTTTGGCACGGACAGATGATGATTTCCACGAGCCCGTATAGAGGAAAAAAATGCCACGAGATTTGCGGCGTAAAACGCTCGATCACGGTCACGGAGCCAAGTGGCGTTTTTACAACGGGAAAAACGTTAAAAATCACAGCTACGAACGTCAAAACACGACCCAGGCTGAGCAATTGTCGAAAATAAACGCTTGGAAATATATTGCAGATGCAAGAGGACGAGAGAATAAGAAACCGAGAGGGATCATCAAGAAGAGAGAGAAAGACAGACTTCGCTATTTGTTATTATTATTATTATTATTATTATTATTATTAGATCGTAGATTATCGCTCGATCAAGATGAGGACTAACAAGGAAAGTAGAAAGAATTGTAAGCACAGTGATGATGAATGAAAGGTAAATAACAGTTTATTCGATTATTGTAATATTAAAAAGAATAATCATCCACCCACGTAAATACAACGAAAGCAATACTAAACAAGGTAAATTAAACGCAAAAAAAAAAAGTAAAGAAAAAAAAATAAGAAAAACTTAACGTTTCAGCGCTGATAGTTTTGGGCGTTTGAACGTGAGAAAATAATATAGTGAGGAATAAATAAACTCCTCGCTAAAGTCCAATAATAATTGATAATTTAATAATAATATTATAAAATAGTAATAAAAATCACGACCACTTTTATTCCATTGTGTGTAATGAATACTTGGCTCACTTTGTAAGAAAAAAAAAACAACAACAATTAGGAGAGGAAGAAGAAGAAAAAAATAGAAACGTATTTTAATATTATTGAATTCGAACCGAGATATTTGTTCGAGTTAGAATACTCGTAGATGTAAAAAAATACACACACACACACACACAGATCGTGACAACGAGAAACGTAGAGTAGAATTATACTACTTACCGTAAAATTGCCACGTAAAATTGGCGTATAAACGTAATTCGATAAAAACTGCGAAAAGAAAGAAAAAAAAAGAAGAAGATTGTAAAAGAAAAACGTGTGAAAACCCTATTGAGGAATTGATCGCTGGATTGTTCTCGTAAACTGCCCCGAAATAATTGACCGTCATCCAATTAAAATTCATTCGGTGTATCGTTGTTTACCTCGAAAAAAAAAAAAACGTCGGTGTTTCCATTTTTATAAAAAAAAACAAACAAATAAACAAAAAAATTAAATTAAATAAAAAAAACAACCAAACCGTATTGTGAAAGAAAGAAAAGGAGATGAAGATTTAGGCTCGATGTTGTATCATTAAATAATTATCGAGTGTTGAAAGAAAAAAAAAAAAAAAGTTGTCAACTAAGTCGAGGATCGCGATAAATTCGCGAGCTCGAAATATCAAGCAGTCAAAATGCCACGATGTTACATGGTGAAGAAAGCTCTGTGCAACAAGTACATGAGCGTTACGAGAGGCTTCGAGAGTTGGGGACGAACCGGAAGAGAAAACTCGCCATCGCCCACGGCGATGCAATTGACGGTATCGCCTATCGAAGCATCCACAGCATCTCCCGTTGCACAAGGTAACAATTATATTATTAAACTTTGATAAAAATAATAATAAAATAATAATAATAATAATAATAAATAAAACAATTGCCACTTTTAGTCGAAATAAAGACATGGAATTATATAATGTAAGAATCTAACGCGTATTTATAAAGCCAATTTAGGAAGAAAGTTGTCTGTGCACGCGACCACGAGTAAAGGAGCCAAATTGCCAAGGTTTTTTGCCACCCTCTCCGTTTTCCCGTGTCTCCGGGCTATAATGTTAATTGCATGAATTATTCGTACTCAAACAGGAACTAAGAGGCCACACAGAGCTTGCCGCTTCTCTCCCATTCTCAACAGCCAAGCTTCAAGTCCATATCACTCCCTCCCCCACCTCTCCTCCTCTCTTTCAATGAATATTTAAAGGGTTGAATGAATGACGCAAAAGCTTCCTCGAGCGAGTTCCGTGTGTCTTTCACAAAGACCCGATATAAAGCCTTCAATCGTCAAATATACGATAGATTGCATCAAATTTTTATTCTGGAATTTATTCTTTATTTGATTATTTCAAGGATGCAATTTGAAAAAAAAATCCATTAATCCACATATGATTATTTATTATATTTCGAGGCCCATAAAACTTTCTGGGCAAAACGGAAGTTTCTCGTTTGTTTTTAAGACAATTGAATTTCGCAGAATATTCGTCGTCCCAGTTGGATGAATTGACGACCACGGATAATCCAACGGTAGGGGAATCTTTGACGGAAGAGTCATCAGTGAAAGTGGAAATATCGTCTTGTACGAAGGAAGAAGAAACGAAATGTTTATCGACAACATCAACGGGCATAACGACTTGTGTAACGAGACCAATTTCATCCCCAAAAAAAGCATCAAATCATCAGCATCATCGAAAATCTCCAGTTGTAACGAGTCCTTCAGAATCTATGATCCTGATTGAGGTGCCAAGCAGTGATACGAGATGTTTAACTTCATCGATCTCAACGACAACAGCGACAACAACAATGACAACAATGACCAAACAAATGAGGCCCAGTTGCATAACTCCACTGGTCAGCCAAGCCTCGAATCAAGTCTCCGTTCTGACCATGAATCATCATCATCATCCAACCCCACAAAATGTTCAAAGCAACCCAGTAATTTATGAAAATTCAATAAATCAGGTAAATCCATCAATGTCAACTCCACTCTCTCTGCTGTCGAGCGATTCGTCAAATGAATTGTGTTACACAAGGCTAAACGATACTCGTGAAGAAAATTGTTCACCAGTCTACACTGGTCTTGATGTTCTCGTTCCAGTTCAAACAATTTGCCATTTGCCCCGATGTGGCATTGCACAAGAGACCCAATTATTTCGCGACAGATCAGCAGCCGAAACAGAGGCGGCTCATGATCTTCTTGAACTTTCACGTTCGCTCCCTCCGCTGCCACCGCCCAGTATCGCAATTGGCCCACAAAATGTTATCGAGACACCCCCGACTGATAATGTACAAGAGATCAGTATTTATCAACCGGTTGAAGCATCGCCAATTTATCAATTTAACACGATTGATCTTAATGGTACAGCGGGAACCGTTTATCAGCAACAACCATCGGGTATAATTTACGAATCTGGAGGAGCCACGACAATTGTCCAACAAACTTCGGCCGGAGTTTTTATTCCACTCTCACCTGTACAAGAAATTTTATTCGCTTATGCACCGAGTGGAATTCCATCGATAATAACGACACAACCAGCCCCTATCGAGGCACCACCATTAACACCACCGGCCTCAGAGTGCAGCAGCGATATCGAGAATAATAATCCAAATTCACAGCCACCCAGTCAAAGGGACAAGGAAGTTCAAACTATCACGGAACAGGCTGAGGTCAAAGCTGCCTCTTATACTTACGACACACTTTTAGTTGCCGATGGAAGATCGAGAAATAAAAAACAACCCCCGATCATACAGAGTCCAGCTCAGAGTGATAGCACGGAGTGTAATGACAACTCGGAACTATCGGAAGCACAAAAAGCTGGAAGATACGTGTGCTGTGAATGTGGTGAGTCTCTCAAATTCCTGATGTATCCATTCTTTTGTTTTTTTTTTTTTTTAATTTATTATTATGTATTTTCAAATGGAGTATTTAATTGACTCAAATGGGATGGGGATACAAAGTCATATTATGGAGAGACTTGACAGTTTAATTGTGTCAATGGAGTATACAAGTTGAGAGGAAAAAAAATCGATCGATCATTTGAATACGTAAAAATTGCTCTACTGGGGAATATTCTTTTCAGATTTTGTCCTTCATCTTGAAATTTTCGTCCTGGAGAAATTTATCCATGTGTTTTTGTTTGCTTGTTTGTTTTGTCCGGTAAATACAGGAAAGCAATATGCAACTTCGTCGAATCTCTCGCGACACAAGCAGACCCATCGAAGCATTGATTCGCAATCTGCGAAAAAGTGCATACACTGTGGCAAGGCCTATGTTAGCATGCCAGCACTTGCAATGCACGTGCTGACGCACAAATTGACTCACAGTTGCGGGGTTTGCGGCAAAATGTTTTCAAGGCCTTGGCTGCTTCAGGGTCACTTGAGAAGTCACACAGGTGAAAAACCTTATGGCTGTGCTCATTGTGGCAAAGCATTTGCCGATCGTTCAAATTTACGTGCTCACATGCAAACGCACTCGTCCGACAAGAACTACGAGTGTCCAAAGTGTCACAAGTCATTTGCTCTCAAGTCATATCTCAACAAACATCTCGAATCGGCCTGTCAGAGGGAAAATTGTGACGAGAGCAGCAACGATGCTGATACACCTGTGACTTATGAATTCGTATCCACCTCTAATGGTCTTAATACAGAGGTACACTTTTATTTATTATCAAATTATTATTTGGAACATTGAAATATTTATTGTTGAAAAAATTATATCAAAAGTTTGGAAATTTATCGAATTTATTTTATAATTTTATTCCAAGTACAAAAACTTTGAATCATTTTATTTATTATCAAATAATTATTTAACAATAGGGACCGTCATTTATTTGAAACATTGAAATATTTAATGTTGAAAAAATTATATCAAAAGAGAAAAGTTTCGAAGTTTATCGAATTTATTTTATGATTTTATTCCAAGTACAAAAACTTTGAATCATTTTATTTATTATCAAATAATTATTTAACAATAGGAACCGTCATTTATTTGAAACATTGAAATATTTTATGTTGAAAAAATTATATCAAAAGACAAAAGTTTCGAAGTTTATCGAATTTATTTTATGATTTTTTTTTTCAAACCATTTTCTTGCAAGTACAGAAAATTATGAATAATTTTTTTCTCGAGGAGATAAAAGTGCCTGAAAAAATTAATAATCCTGAGTAGTAACAGTCTTGAAATGATCAGACGGTGCTTTTGGTAAAAAAAAAAAAAAGTGTCCAACTATCTTGTATCAGAGCGTATAATTTATGACCAAAAAAATTAATAAAAAATAATCCAAGTAATGACAGCCCTTAGATGAACAGACATCTTTTTTTGTTCTCACAATAAAAACAATAAAAAATACCTCATAGACATAGAGCCAGAGAGAACATTTTTAAATCACAACATATTGCAAATATTTTATCCAACAGTCATTAGTGCCCGTAAAAAATGGAAAAAATAATACAAGTAGAAGCATCCTTTATACGATCAGACATAATTTTTTTCAACAACAAAAAATTACCATAATTTATTTAAACGATGAAACATCCCTCTTGAGATGAAAATAAATAAATACACCAAGTAGAAACATCCCAGATATGATCAGCCATTAGTCTTAGCTTCAAACTCGCCCTCTTCCACTTGTGAGAAAACTTATCCACCCTGTATTTATTTCTATCCCCATAACCGTCCGAAAAAACAACAATAACAAAAAAGTGTCGTTTTGGCCAGGGTTTCTTTCGTATCCCTCAAGCACATTTTATCAGGCACTCGATGCTCCCTTATCGAGTTACCGAAAAGTTTGCCTCAATGGTGGTAAACTTTTCGGGCAACTTTTCGCCCGAGGGGGTGACAGCCCCTCGTCGTTGAAGCATCACAAGAGGGAGTGAATGAAAAAAAAAGTGCTCGAAGGGTGTGCCATGTTCAATGACGACATTCTTTTATCGATTCTATTCCTTATTTTTCTCTCTGTGCTATTCCTTATTTTTTTCTCTGTGCTTTTCACTTTACAGCCCGAGACGTTTCCACGATTGATGCGTGGAGTCAACGAGGAGAACACTTGAGCCTATCGGGGACGCTTAATCGCTGTAAACTTCGCTCATATAGAAGAAGAAGAAGAAGAAGAAGAAGAAGAAGAAGAAAAAGAAAATGTCGTTGACAGCGGGAGGGTGACGATGATAGAAATCGGACTGAGTATTAAATAAAATAGTCTCGCACTTTGAGATTCTCTATCTCGTGCACCGAAATATTTCCGTAAAAGCGTAACAAATCTTTCGGACAATTACCGAAAAAAAAAAAAAAAAAAAAAACAAAACGCGCCCGAATGTCTCAGACTTGAATTTTCAAAATAATAATAATAATTCATAATAATGTCAAGTTCCGACTGACCACGTACGGGCGTGGAAAAGACATCGAAACTCAATGCCTCTCACCCTAAAAATCCTAAGCAGGAGGATATAAAGAAAGTTTAATCAGCACGAAGCGCATCGTCGAGAAATGATGAAAAAAAAAAAAAAAAAGAGAGATGGATAAATTACGTATATATATTTTGTGTATTGGAAGGAAAACGACGAACGTGCTCGAGTTCTGCTGATTGAACAGGACGATTATAGTTACTTTTTCCTCGTTCGGAGGAAAAGAACAATAAATAAAACTTTTCGAATGGGTCCAGGGTAGTAATTTCGCAAAAGTATTCAAACGTGGTTTTCATGATAGAGTCGCAATTGACACTTTTGTGACGATTAACCACGAGACGTCCATGCTAGTCGGATAGCCATTTTTTGGTCATAGTCATTTTTTAAAAATATATATATACATATATTTATTTAGATATTTATTTAGATATTTATTTAGATATTTTTCGTCACTTTAATCAAATACAAAAATTACTTAATTGCAAAAAATAATTGTTCATTTCGTCTCGTATTTATGATAATAAATATGAGATGATTTTTTTTATTTATTTGCTTGAAAATCATTTAAATTATAATGTCGAATTTTCAAAAACTTTTTTAAAACAATATTATTATTTTGTTTTTGAGAGGCTGAAATTACGTGAAATGACTCATTCGTTTATTTATTTCGATATTTATTTATGTATTTATTGTAGGATATAAAAATCGAACGTTCTGGCAAGGGTTTTGGTGCGCCCAAGGCGACGAGTGTTTATTCCTTTTTCTTCAAATTTCACACCGTCTAATAATCTATCTGAGATATTAATGTGAAATTATCAGTGAGAAAAATTGATCGAGATTCGTGGGGGGGGGGAGAATTTCTCCAATAAAATTTCGTGGCTTGAAATTAATTTGTCCAAAAAGAAATTAAATCATAATTAAACTTGAATTAAATTTTACTTGAATCAAATAATTCGTCGATTAAAAAACATTTTTTATCTTGATGCACTTATCGAGATGAGAGTGTAAAAAAAATGTTTAAAAAAACAAACAATCTCCTCTGTCTATTTGACGAAGATTTTTCATAAAAATTGCACGAAAAGTTGGCCCACTTGTTGAATGTAACATGACCGACGCGCTATACGCTGGCTAGAGAATATCGACGGGGACAGTTACTGTGATCGAATAGAGAGAGAGAGCGAGAGAAAAAGAGAAAAAAGAAAAACCTCGGACTTTTCTCTGAATTATGAAAAGCTCGTACATAGGGTGAACGTTAAATAGATAATGAATCGCGTGACCGCCCCATCGATTTTCATTACCTTCTTAGAAACGTTATATACAAAAAAAAACAAAAAAAAAAAAAAAGGGACCGAAGAAAAAGGTGCACTCGATTTGTGAGACCAAGCCAGGAACGTTCGAGAAAAAGTAAAAGAGTGGAAGAAAAAAAAATCTTGTTATCGTGAATTCTAGTCGGCATTCGATAACTCGGTAGTTATTTATTTTTGTAACGCGATATTGCACTAGTCCGATCATATTTAATCAGAGACAATTTTTTTATTTTTATTTTTATTTCTTTTTCATATCGATACTAATTAAGGGATCGAGCTTTTGAGCTCGGACGGAGCAAATTATAAGTGAGTTTAGTGAGCGTAGTCGAGGCAGGGTCGATCGGTGAATGCGTATAAATAATACATAATATATATTTAATTAATAATGATAATTTTTCGAGAGCTTTTTAGTTGAACCGAAAAAAATAAAATAATAATGATAAATTTCGCCACAGTACCGATAAATTTAATCCTCTGGGAAAAAAACTAATCGGTTGCACTGTGCAAAAATTTGAATCAAGGGCAGAAAAAAATAATAAATGAAGATGAAGGAAAAATTAAGTAAAAGCAATGCATGCGTTCGTATAAGTAACAATTTAGTGCGTAAAGAGAGAAAAAAAAAAAAGCGTGACATGGTTTAGAGATTATTAACGATATACAAGGGAGATGAAAAGCAATGAACGATTTCACAATATTTCGCAATTTATCCTCGATTTTTTTTAGTCATCGAGGTGAAAACAAAAAAATCTACTGCGTGTTCCCGATTTGGTTTAGAGGGAGAATGAAGTTGAAAAAAAAAAAAAATTGAAAAAACGATAAACTGGTTAAAAAATATCGATGAGACAAGCACGTCCACAATTCACCTACATACACCTCTGCGCTATAAAAATCGCAGTACTCGACAGTCAATCGAATATTTATATATATTTATATAATAAATATGAATATATATATATATATATATATATATATATATATATATATATATATAAATACGTATAAACAAATCGTAACGGTAGTCAATAAATAACGTGTAGGAGGTGGGGGGTTTTTTTTTTCTTTTTTTTTCTTGGTACTGAAATGACACTTGGACACGTTAATTAATTCAATATTCGCGAGAAGATAAAAAAATCAAACTAATCAAATTTAAACATCCGACGATGAGAGAAGAAGAAAAAAAAAACAAATGAAATAAAAATTATACTTCCAACCCTTTCACCATTGCCTGGAGCGTACAAAACAAAGAATCTTTATCGAAATTCTCGTTACTCGATTCCATAATTATTTCTCAATTTTTCAATTCACAAATTTTCATTTTGGCAAAAAAAATTTTTAATGCGTGCATGTGAAAATTTTGAAAAACGATGAAAGAAAACAAAAATGTATCTCTCATGAGGAGAATGAAAGAAAAATGAACTGATATTCCGTAACGGTGCAGAGAAAGAGGGAGAGAGAGAGAGAGAGAGAGGAAAAGACCTCGGGATCTGCTTTAATTATTATATTAATTAAGAATGGTCATTCGATGCTATTTAGATAACGCGAAAAAAAAAATCTATATATATATATATATATATATACATATATATATATATAAAGAAATAGGAAAAAAAAAAAAAAAAAGATTCGAGCCTCTGTATAAAGACGATCATGTCTTGTCCGACAAAGCGTGATGAAATCACACAGTCAAAACTCAGGATAGAACATCGATTAATAATGAATTACTAATTATAAAGTTTGACCGATTCGAGATTTATTATTACAATTATTCGAGGACAGCCCGAACAAAAAACTCAATGAAATAATAGAAAATGAAGACGACAAACAAACAAACAAACAAACAAAACAGTATTTATCAACGACGAGATCGCAACGTCGTCTTTTGCGCTTGCTTCACGAAGAAAAAAAAAAAAAAAATGAGGGAAATATACACGAGAAAAAAAGTAGAGATTGCTGAGCTTGGCTTCTAAAAAAAAAAAAAAAAAAAAAAAATTGCAGAGAAAATGAAAAAAATTATTTAAAAAAAAAAACAATAAAAATGAATCACGTGAGATCACGTAGGGTCTAGATTAGTGTGATACAAGGTACGACAAAGCAATAATTTAGTGATTGTATGATATTTGATTAGTGATTGTAGTACTAAGTTTTATGGTAATTTCGGAACCTAATATATATTTACTCGAATAAAAAAATAAAAAAAAAACAAACAAACAAACAAACAAACAAAAACAAAAACAATATACTTTTGTAGAAGTGCAATGAAGGAAATTTCCATTTCAGATGTTATACCGCTGTCATGGGAACAAAAAACAAAAAAACAAAAAAAAAAAAACAAAGTAAAAAGTGGAAAAAAAAAAACAAGGAATTAAGGGAGTTTTTTCGTTCACAATTGGGGATGAGCGTAGCATAAAACACACGCATACATAAAAATTCGTCAAAATTTCTTTCCCCCTTAATTATCGCCACGTTTATTTTTTTATACTTGATTGTTCATTTTTTTTTGCTGCAATAATTGCACGTAGTGAATGCGTTTTTTGTTTTTTGTTTTTTTTTTTTTCATCGATGTAGGTGCCAAATTTGTATACGCTATCTGAAAGAAAGAAGGAAAAAAAAAATAATGATAAAAATTCGTCAAACGAGTACGAGGTAAAAGGAGGATGTAGAAAAGCTCACGAAGTATCAAAGCAAAAGGTCGTACGAGGTTTTTCAACAAGCTTGGATCGTCTCTATCGTTCATTGAGATGAATACATGAAAAAATGAAGAAAAAATAATAAAAAAGGATTCGTTGTCGGTTGTCTCTGAGGGCCGATTTACACCTTTGTGTTTTCTGCCCGTGCCTTTGTTCAAACAAAATTACCCTCGTATTGAAAAAAAAAAATTATCGCACAGATACCGTATGAAGAAGCAAAAGGGAATAAGAAAATGAGGAAAAAAAAAAGACCAAGTACAAAACCACATTCACCGTAGAAGAAAATTCAAGCTTATCTTCAATACCACGAATCTCGATTATCGCAATAAATTATAAACAAAGAAATGAGAAATACAATTAATTACGATCGACTTGAAACAGAAAAAAAAAAAAGTGGACCATACTGGAGGCCGCGGATCATCAATGAATCGCAGCCGATGACGAAATCCGTACAACCCGAGGCAATTCACGAGACTAGTTTAACGCAAAGAGAGAAATATAAATAATAAAAATAAAAAAATAAAAAAAACACGTATGTACTTACAGTATTTAAGGGTAATAAGAACCGTTTAATTGCACCAAATTTGTAAACTTTATTAATTAAACAAAAATGATACGTTGCAAAAATGATAAGTTTGTGTGTTTTTCTAATTTCTCGTTCACTTTTTTAGATCTTTTTTTTCTTGATTGCCGAGTTTTGTATTTTGTCAGAAATAGCCATTTATTTTAGGTCGGATAATAAGTAAGAGCGTTAAAATATTTGGAAAAAGTTGGTCTCTGTGCTCTCGTCGGCCCCGAGAGTATGGAAAATTTGGGACAAGAAAAAGGCGATAAATGCGAACGACCATTGGGTGAAGCAGTTTTAAGCTTTGAGGGGTTGAAAAAGGGCGATTTAATAAAAAAAAAGTTATGCATTTTTTTATGGTCTTTGATACAAGAGTCTGGAAGGAGAAAGAACAAAATGGCAAACAAGTTTTGCCTAAAACGCGACTCAGCATTCTTAATTTGTGAATCGAGTCACGTTATGAGCTCGAAATTAACAAAAAAGATCTTACGTTTTTATTCTCGTTGAAAATTTCAATATTTGGCAATAAAATAGAAATTGAGAAATATCGCTGAATTTTATAAACTTAAGAATAAAACAAGTTAAAATATATTTCGATTCAACAATAATTACGGTTTAAAGTTGCAAAAAAAAAAAAAAAATCATGCTACAATAGACCCATTAAAAAAAAAATGTTCACTCGATATTTTTTTTAAATAATGATTTGTGAGGATTAACAACTTTGAGAGATGACAAATTCGAACTTAAGATTGAAAAAATCGGGCCTCGGCCAACTAAAGAGATAGTCCTTGGCTATGGATTTGATTCTAGAATGTCGAGAAAACAGAACAATTTTTTCTATCGTAAAAAAAAAACATTTTTTTTTTCTCCTTCTTCTCTTTTTCAATATTCAGACAAAAGTTTGGAGACTAGGAAGAAAATTATAAATCAACAAAAATGATTAAATTCAATGAATTATAATTTATCACTGATAAAAGCATACAATGCGTTTTTTTCTCCGCGAAAAAAAAGAAAGAAAAAAAAAAGTTGTATGTACAAGAATAAAGAAGTGAAGAGAGAGAGAGAGAAAGAGAGAGAATATCAAGTAGGATTTGTATGGGCAATGCCGCGGAAAAAAATATTGATTGTATCAACATAAATTATTTATCTGATGTATATTCTGTTTTTTTTTCTTGTTGTTTCTTATCGTTTTTTTTTTGTTTTTGTTTCGTTTTTAACTATTATACAAAGTATGAGAGGAATACGAGAGACTATAATCTACAAGGGAGTTTTGTTTGGTACGAGTAATTACAATCTCTGTTGTGGCTGATCCTTTGGTTTTTCCGCTGCGGATGCAACTGGCGGTGTTGTAACTCCATTTTTTGTGCCACCCTCGGGTATTTGTCCCTTTGGCTCTTTATCGCCACTGGCATTATTTTCATCGTCCCTCGACGTGTTCCACTCTTTTAAGCCTTCAGGCAATGAGGTGTCCTCCTCAAACGATCCTGTGCCCTCGACGAATTGTTCGTACGTTGATTTTTCGGGGAACGGACGAGCACCGAGTAATTCGATCATGTCGTCACGACTCAGTATTTCTTTTTGCAAAAGACGCTCGGCGACCTGGCGAAAAAAAAAAAATATCCATTGCAAGTTAATATAATTTGGAAGAGCGACAATCGGCCAAAAAAAATATAATAATTATTAAATTATCTCAGTGACCATTTCAATTTGAGAAAAATCTATTGACCCTGGAGAATTTATCGATGGATTTTTTACTTTTACACCTAATATCAATAATCTCTGACAATGAGAAAAATGCTTGGAAAATTATTATTATTTTTTTATCTCTAGCACTCATACGGGTTTCACATACCCTTAATATAATTATATGATTGAGTATTGTGAATTATCGATTTTTTTTTTTTTTTTTTTTTTTTACCTTGGCAACATCTTCCTTGTGACTATCCAACAAAATTCTCGTGTGCTTGTGCGCAGTCTCGATGAGTTCTCGTACCTCGTGATCGATCATTTGAGCGGTGTGCTCCGAATAAGGCTTGTCGAGTACCATTTCACCGGGTTGTGGCATATCGAAACTTATATTACCAACTTTATCGTTCATTCCGTAATGCACGATTTGGGCGTATGCGCTTTGCGTTATCTTAAAATGACCATTATCATATAATAATTATATCGATGAATTTTTTTTCCTATAAAAGTGTATAAATTAAAAAGAAATATATATAATTAAAAAGAAGCCTCGAATTGGTACGGCCCTTTTAATCATATCCAAAACGTATTAAAATATTCAAAAAATAAAATGTTTTTACAATCTTTCTTAGTTGATATCGGAAAAGAAAAAGAGTTAAGACATTCGTAGAGAAACTTTGTAAAATAAAACGATTTATCGAAAAAATGATGATTGGAATAATTTTAGATTGTTTTTTTTTGTCATTGAAAAAATGGAATCAAAATTGATGTTTTGGTAAATTGAAATGACTGGATTATTTTTATGGGTATCGATGGTTGTTTATCTTTTTCCAAAATCTAAAAAGGGATTAAAAAAAAGTTACCTTTTTAAGATCGTCTTGTGCACCCGTCGTAATTCGACCAAAGAAAATTTCCTCGGACACTCGACCGCCAAGAGCCATGCACATACGATCAAACAATTGTTCCTTCGTGTAGAGATACTGTTCGCGTGGCAAATACTGTGCGTATCCCAAACCTTTTCCTCGGGGAATAATGGAGACCTTGAAAAAAAAAAAAATAATAATAAAACAAAAATCCATTAGATTGCAAAAAATTTTGTGCAAATGGGATGGAAAAATTTGGAGCTCTCGGGACAATGAATTACCTTTAAGAGAGGATCTGCATGCTGAAGAAACCAACCGGCGACAGCGTGACCAGCTTCGTGATACGCAACAGTTTTTTTTTCCTCTGGTTGCAATACATTAGTTTTCTTTTCCATACCAGCCACGACTCTCTCGATGGCCTGCTCAAAATTTTTCAATTGTATACTGTCCAACATATCACGTGCCGCTATCAGAGCAGCCTCGTTGCAAACATTGGCGATATCAGCGCCTAAAAATTATTGATAAATAAATTTAAAAAAAAAGATAACCAAGCCTGAATGAATAAATTAGTTAAAAAAAAAAACTAATCAATTGATTGATTACTCAATAAATGAATAAATGATAAATGAATTTTTATAACTTACCGGTAAATCCAGGAGTGAGAGACGCCATTTTTCGTGCCAATTGTTGTTTGTCCAGTATTGTTTTCAAAGGTCCTAAATGGACTTTGAAGATCGATGCGCGTCCTTTTATGTCGGGTGCGGGTACAAATATTTGTCGATCGAAACGTCCTGGACGCAGTAGAGCTTTGTCGAGAATATCGACCCTATTTGTTGCTGCCAATACAACGACGTTCGTCGTCGTGTTGAAACCTTGGAAATTTCAACACATTAGACTGTAAAATGTTTTTTTTTCTTTTTTTTTTTTTTTCTTATCAACCTTCATCGTTGACGAATTGATTTGTGAATTTTCTCTCAAATATTTTCTCACCGTCCATCTCTACGAGAAGTTGATTCAGCGTATTTTCTTGCTCAGAATGACCGCCGAAATTTCGTCCGCCACGTTTTCTTCCAACTGCATCAATTTCATCGATAAACAATATACAAGGCGCGTGTTTACGAGCCATCGAGAACATGTCCCTCACACGAGATGGACCAACACCAACAAACATCTCTAAAAATTCGGAACCGGAAACTGTGATGAACGGCACATTTGCTTCACCCGCTGTGGCTTTTGCTAACAGAGTTTTACCGGTACCCGGTGGACCTGGGAGAAGAAAAAAAACATTTCGTCAAATTTTACGACCGGCTGGAGTTATTTTTCTTGTAGGATCGAAAATAATTGCTGACCCGTGAGCATCGCTCCTTTGGGAATCTTTGCACCAAGATCGATGTACTGTTGAGGATTTTTCAAGAAATTGACAAATTCCATAATCTCGATTTTTGCCTCCTCACAACCAGCAACGTCCCTGTCAATAAGATACGTCAATGAATGAAAATGCTAAAATAAATGTGAAAAATTTGAGATAAATATTTTCAAAATGAGTGAAACGTTGTTTTTTTTTTTTTTTTTGTAGGAAATTGGGCAATTTTTCTTAATTTTAGTCTGATTTAATTTTCGAATTATATGCCAAATATCCTCGATAAAATTCGTATGAAAATTTCGAAATTTTCGTATCTCACGCACTTGAAACGCACTCCGATGTCGTTCGAGTTAATTAGTTTAGCCGTTGATTCCATAACGCTACCAAACAATCCACCCTTTCTTCCTCCTCTGCCACCTCCCATGAATTCGGCCGATCGACGCATTCCGTATACCAAAAGACCTGCTTACGTTTATGATAATTAACAAGACTGTTGACGAATTTGTAATTACTTCCCTTGAGCAGTTTAATAATTACCCAGCAAGAGAATCGTCGGTAAGTACGATATAAAATGAGACGGCTCGATTTCGGTTTTGTAGACAACGGGAAGATGATTCTGAGGTTCGATGTTGAGCTCGAGTTGAGCATTTTCGAGATTTCTCTCGAAGGTATCAGCGCTACCGATGTTGAACCACAAGGTACCCTGAAAAAAGAAGAATTTAAAATAATAAAAAAAGAAATTAGTAAATTTTGAAGCTATTCATAATTTTTTTAAATCGATATTCAACGAGAAATACTTACTGAACCCTCGACGGTATTACCAGGCAACAATCTCACACGAACCCATTTTTTATTAACGACTTCTAATTTCTCGATAATTCCTTGGTTTAAATAACTAGAAAAAAAAAAAACAAAAAATTAACATTTTCAAAGTTCTTTCGATGAGGATGGAAAATTGAAAGAAAAAAAAATAGGACGAAACTCACCTGTACACGAATTCTCGCCACGTGATTTCCTTGTTGCCTACTTCAAAAAACGACATAGCTCCGAAAAGGCCAAGAGCGCTGATTATTCCAACTACGATCCATTTTTCACGGTCACCACCCTCAAAGGATTTTCCACCTCCTGTGCCAGATTTGGTATTCGGACCAAATACTCCAAAGGACCAAGGATTCATATTTTGTTTGCCACCCGAGGAAGATGGGGGAGACTGTTCAGAACGGCTGGGAGAAGCCTGCTTGCCCTCCGCTGCTTTGCCTTCTTTTGCAGCTTCACTTTTTGGAGGCTCTTTGGCTCCACCTGGTTTGAAAAATTTTTCAAAACCTTTCGGAGGCTTTTCCGCGAAGAGCCTCCATTGACGCTGCATCTGCTCCAGGAAGGAGAGACGAGAGCCATTCTTCAGTATCGATAACGTGCGACAGAACTAAAAAGTCAAGCAGATACATATATATATATATATATTTTTTCTTTGCTGAGTTATTTTTTTTAAATTCATATATTGTTGCTAATTATAAATACATAATATCAAGGATTTTTTGAATGAGATTTCATGAAATTTCGAGTAATGAGAAATACCAGAGGAGAGTGAGAAAAAAATGTCAAATTTCATCAATTTTCCTTCTTCTCGAAATATTAAGCATCGTGAAAAAAAAAAACAAAACAAATTACAATCTTTCTCTTATCGACTTTCAATGTTTATCAAAAAACTGTCATGGAATTTCTACATTCTGTCTCTGTTGAACTATTTGAGTACAAATTGTAATTATATTTTAAGATTAATTTCATTGGAAATTTCTTCCTGGATTCAATTGAATTTCAAAGCTTTGGATTGATTATTTTTCTTAATAACCAAGTACAGAGCAGAATCTTCTTTCATTGCTTCTTGAATTATTCAGTGAGGTCTGTTTGGACATTTTATTACTAATTGTTAAGAAATCTTATTGCCAATTCAATGACATTATGTCAAAAATGATAATAAAATTATTAAATAGTTTAATCTTGAGAAATTTTTGCAAATTTGCATCAAACAATTTAATTTCAGGCCTTGACACCTTTGGAAAATTATTGTAATTAATTGAATTTCAAAGATAAGAAATTTTTGAAATTTTTTTTTTTAACATTCACATTAAAGTAAAGGAATTATGAACTTTTATTCCGCACCCATAGGATTTTGTGTCCTGTAGTCAGAATAAATGCCAGCTATAATATTTATTAGCCAAAAAAAGAATTATTTAGAAATATAACGAAAAATTTGAAATTATGATGAAAATATTGACAATTATGAGTAAAAAATTACTACAGGATTACATTACTAGTGATTATGTAATAAATATATGCCACAAAAATAATCATTTTCTAAGTAATCAAAACAATAAAAACTCCACCCAATATAATTTTTTTTGCAATGTTTTGATATAAAAATCACCAACAAGATAGAATCGACGCGGTAACGAGTGTCAAAAATATGTTTTTTTCGATGAAATGTCTATAGAGCATTGATCATCGTGTCATTTGTGCATTTATGACAATGACAATGAAACTTGTATGAAAAAAAATAAAAATAATACAACTGGGGGAATTAAAAAAAAAAAATCCAACTGTTTGCCATCGTGATGCAAAATTGTGCAACAATTTTGTTTCACGATCGATTGAATACACTACTTGTTATATCATAATAAGGCAAAAGAGGTTATGCTTGTGTGAGATTATATTGAGCACCGTACCTGGAGATGATCAAGACGTCCTTTTTGCATAGAATTCAGAATCAATCTTTCTATTTTAGTAGCCGATGACAATAACTGATGAGCCATGGTAAATTCATAAATACTTCAACTATCATGTGGAGAATTATGAAAATTGATATTTTTTAATATTGTAATCTGTAGCAAAAGAGTCGACTACCGGCTGCTAGCGGCCATGTTACTGATGAAATATACAGTGAATTTTCACGACGAATGCGATATATATAATAAGTGACTTGATTAAATTTCTAAATGATCGTTACCGGAGTCAAATTTTCAAGTGTAATTCACCACACTGTAATTTTGTACATAATTTATTTATTGAAATAAGAACGATTTTGTTATCGTGATAAACGTAGAAATTTTCGTGTCAATTGGTTGATTATGTGTCCGCAAAGGTGGCGTCGTAGTGGTGTGACGATTTTAATTTTATCACGGTGCATTACGTTGATCGTACAGTGCTGCCCTCTAGGCAAACTCATAATTTTTGTGGTGAACTCAAGATTCATTTATTTTTCTTATTAAATATTTGAGTCGTTATTTTATATTCTCATCATGTCAGAAATATGTACATTTGTTGTATAATTTGTATTTGTTACGGCCAGCGCAAAGTTTCAGAATTCAAACTTCGGTGAAAATCCCGCCTCCCCCTAACGCTGGTGCTCGGGAATGTTCGGCCGTCATTGGAAAGTGGCGCCGCGTGTGGCGGGATGGCGAATTTGCGCGGCGTCGTTTCTGTACTTTGTAAACTGGCGGAGAAGTGCTCGGGTGATCACGATACAAGATACAACATGCAATTTCATCGATCCATCAGACAGCGGTATTAACTTTTATTCAATAAATATTTATCGCTAATGAACAAACATATCCTGGCGCGTATTGATATCTCATTATTTTTCTGAAAACAGTAAATTCAATCCTATAATCTCGTGTTTTTTGTCGATTAGAATTTCCTCAAACTCAGCCACAGCGTTACTCAATTATATTCAATTTTGAGATAATTACTCATCACGGTTGGCCCAATTATAATTGAATTCCCTCATGAAACATTAGTCGCGTTCTCCTCATTAACTTTTTTGACTCAAAAACGTCGGTGCTCGTCATAAATTTGCGATTTTGGTGAGATGTTTTCGTTGAGCTGTAATGGTGAAAATCATCATTTGGTCGAAAAATTCTACAAAATTTGTCTCATTTCGTTTTTCTCTGGTGGCTAAATAACGTTCGATTCTTGTAAAAAAAAAACATGCTCCGTCTCTTTGCATATCATAACCAGGTAAATACGCATAATTGCCCCATAATTTGCAAATATAATTGCGCATGGTTCGGTTCAAAAAAGTCGTTGAGAAAAAATCCACCGCGCGTCGGTGGCGTTCGGGAAAATTCGGTCGTGATCGGAAAAAAGTCAAGATGGATGCTATTTTCGGCGTCGCGCGTAAGTTCCGTAAGTAGTGTCGTGTGTTTTATATAGTGTCGTGTAAAAGTGAAGTGTTTTGTAAATAAATACATCGCCACGACGAGGAGAACGAGATCGGTACGAGGGAAAAATGCATCAAACCTGTGTGGTGAGTAATTAGTTAAAAATCATAAAAATCATAATTGACCGAAAACGATTTGGCGGCTCTTAACAAGTTTTCTCATTTTGTATAGTGTCTATTCGTTTTTATAGGTAACTTATTCCACCCTGCTTAGCTTATAATTATTTTATATTTCGAACAAATATTTTGAAATATTTCCTTTACGCGCCGTCAAGCCTCCCGACATTTTTATATTTTTCCCGCTTTCCCGTCAGCTGTTGCTTCGCGCAGTTACGCGAGAATGCGGCATGAAGTGTTGCAAGTATGCAAGTTCAGTTGTGTTGCGAGAGTGAGCTTCGCATCGTGTCTGTTCCAAAATAGACGGTTTTATATCTACACACATCCACACATATATATACATATATACATATATATATATACACATCGCAGTAATGAAATATCATTTTGACTATTAAAAATGAATGACGAGCGATTGGGTGTATCACAAGTGTCGTGAAAGTTTTACAAGTTCGTTTGATGAATGGCCTAGAAGAGAAGACGTGAGATAAAAAATATCGACACAGCATCCACATTGGAGCGTCTATCGAGGTCCACGAATATTATTATGGGAAAGCGTCGTCCTTATTTCTCTCTCTGTCTCTTGCTCTCGCTCTCTCGTCTGACTGAATAAAGCGCGTCCAAAGAGTCATGTTATGATGCGACATAATGCAATATTTCGGTGCATACTTACTGACTCTTTTGAGTCTGGTTAATAGCTTGCAGTGTAAGTTATCCACTTTACCAATTTATACTCTAAAAGATTATAATTTTTTGATTGAAAAAACAAAAAAGAGAAAAAACAGCTGAAATTTTCTCAATTTTTTCCATGTTTTATTTACGTTTAAAATCAATCAGCATGAAAATTCGACTTCTGACCTTGTATAAACGTTTGACTTGACCTTGGCAGAGTCGAGTGCATTATGAGAAAAAAAAAGAAAAATCGCATGTAACGAGAAAATCGCCATAGAACCAAGTATTAAAAATGCACAGGTGCTGAAGTCAATGGAGGTCACAATACATGGTCTAATGGACCTCGTGTTAGGTTGGAGGTACATCCACGTATCGAGGAATGGCCTCATAATGGTCCTGGGAAAAAGCTCGTTCTTCACAAAAAGAACGAGCCACTCAATATGACCTGCACTGTTGTTTATCAGAATGGTGAAAAAGAGGATGAAACAGCCTTTGATTATATTGTTGATTGGAAAGGTCCTCGACATGTTAACAATAATCCGTAAGTTGGTCACATTGCTCGATGAAAGATCGGGAGAACAAAAAACAAGTTTTTAGGGTCGAGTTTTAGAAACAGGTCGCCATATATAAGCATAGAAAAAAAAATGTTCAATACTTCGTATAGATAAGAGCTAATAAAATCAAGTTAATTGAACGATTTCGTTTTTCCAAATTTCCAAATACTTCATAAAAAAACTTTTTGCCATTGAATAATTGTTGAATTTATGATTTCAAATAAATAAAATCAATAAGTAATTTTTTAAACAATTGTGTTGAAAATTTTGGTTATCTCGACCCTAGCAGAAACAACTCCGTTGGTTATATTAGTAATTAAAGAAAAAAAAAGTTATAAAAATATTCACAAAATTTGTCCTAGGAAAATTGAGCGAGGACAGAGTAAAAATACAGCTTGGATATGGTTTGAGCGTCTAGCTGAGAAAGATGCAGGCGATTACACTTGTATGGCTGTTTCTCACAAGCCTTTTGGCCATCAGACAACTCTCTCCGTATTTTTTTATCTCTTTGTCGAGCACAGTAAGTTGAAAAAATACTGGATTTCGCCAGACTTTTTTGCTAGATGGAAAAAAAAAAAAAAATGAAAATTATTCTCAGAGCCAGTTTACTGTGGATCTCAGTGGTTCAGATGTCGTTCAAAAAATTGTATCATGGAACGATATGTTTGTGATGGGAAGCAAGATTGCGAAGAGGGCGAGGACGAGAGTCCCGCGGCTGGCTGCGGTCTCGAGCCTTGTCTTGGCAAAGTTTTGTGCGAGGATCGTTGCATACCACCCGAGTGGTGCTGCGATCATCGCAATTGTAGCGGCACTTTTGGACTACGTCCATGGCCTCACGAGAATCACGAAATCAGCTACGTTCAGACAGCATTTTACACGGTTATCGGTGATTATCCTCATACCTTGAAAACTCGAAAAGACGATACGATTAATGGGAGATGGAGATTTTTGTGATATACATCAAGAAACATATAAATTCCAGATTTTTCGTGTTTGTTTATTTCATTTTTTTCGATAAAATATATCGATAAATATAAACTCGAGAATTCTTGCATTATCATTTTAATTTTTCGTTTCAAATACAATATTTTTTTGGGCTGTATCGATAGATGTGACTTAAAAATTTCTTGAATTTTAGTTTCGATTTATTGAATAATATTGTTTGAGTATAAATTAATCCGCTGGTTTACACCGTTTTCTGTGAGCCACGTTGAAAAATACAGTGCCGTCGGGTCATTTGTGAGCCAGGTGTAGATTAAAGCTGCTTCTACCATTTCTCGCATCGTAACAGGTTTCAAGCTATAATTGATATTATTTTAGTCTACGGTGATCTAATGTTATTTTGTCAAATTTTAGGATGTGCAATGGCATTTATGTTCATAGTAACTATATTAGTGATAGCAATATGCAGAGTACAAATCAAAAGGGCTATGAATTCGAGATGTTCGCAACAAAATCGTAATACCAATTGTGGACGTAGAGCAGTCCCGTTGTACGATCTCGATGTTTATCTCAACAGAACTGCTGATGCAAATTATCCGGGGGGTGAGTTTGACGATAAACTTCTGTACAGGCTAAAAAACGTACGAAAACGATATATTTTTCATATATTTCGCGTATAAATTGATAAATTTCATAAAAAAATCAATCAACAGTCGAGCATCGATGAATTTTCCTTTTTCCTCGCAGGTGTGAGCATAATGTACAACATAAACAGCGGAGTTCAATTTGTGGGTAGGCCGGCAGAGCCACCACCGTATTCCGAGGTAATAGCCGAGCCCCCAAGAGAAGGTCCACCACCACCGTACATGTCATGTGAGAATTTAATCGTACGTGTGCCAAATCCGCGTTTTCTCGAAAACAATGAAATTTCCTCAACGATTGAGCCCCTCACTACGGCTTTGCCAACAAATCGAAATATGAGCGAGACAATTGACAATAATAATCCATCCGACACGGATATTCGAGGCTCTGAATGCCGCACAGAAGCAAATCAGCGTGAAAATTCAATTCCCAACGTGGCGGGTCCTCAAGTGGCAACTTTCACTTCCGCCACATCACAATCGAGACGACCTCACACGTGTACAATGGGAAAACGTCAATTGTTGCCTCATCCTCTTGGAAATCGTGATGGAAATGCTTTTCCTCGAATAAATAACGTCCTACAGACTCGCGACAATGTTGACTCCTCAGCGCTCGTAGCGGACACTTCGAGAATCTCGTCAGCGCGAAATTTTGAGCTCGAGTACGTCGAGACCGATGCGCTATTGGCGGAAAATTCCGAGATTGCGATTAAACCGTCAAAGGAGACAATTACGTGGAAGCCATACAGTCGTCATGCTCTGATGAAAAGTCGATGGTTGAGCAATGAGCGACGTGAAAAAAGTCCAGAAAAAAATTGGTACAGACAGAGAATTGAGAAAAGCATGAAAGATTGTTCGTCGAGAGGCAGAGAAGCTTCTTCGTCGACTTTGAAAGATTCCGAGAATGAGGGAGTTTTTTTGGAAACTGATCAGACTGATTCGACACCAGCTGAGGGCTCGAACATTGTTGAATCAAATGTGGTGAAAGGATTTTTGGATTTTACCGTAGATTCGTCGTTACATCGCGACGAAAATGTCACGGCGAGTTGCTCGAACGTTGATGAAACTTCTGCGACACTCTCGACTGCTAACAAAGAACGAACGAACAAAACTTCGAGAACGAAAGAATTTTTTGATAAAGTCGAGAATTCCGGCGATGGGAAGAAAATAATAACAGAGATGAAATTTTCTGGCGATGAAAAGACGAAGAGGGAAATTTTTGAGCGTTCGGGAAAAAAAACAACGAGTAAAGGATTTTTGAGGGGTATCAAGAGACAAAGCTCGCTGACCAACGAGGAAATGCGCTCGAAAAATTTGAGCGAGTCTTCCGCTTGCGCTTCCACAGGCTCCATCGATCTGCCTAATCCAAGGCTGCTCGATAACGAGGCTGGCTCGCAAATTCGCCAAGTATCATCACTCGTTTTGCCACTAAGAGAATCTTTCATTGGCGTACAGAGAAATAGTTAGAAATATTTTAATTTTTTGTTTTATCTTTTTTTTTTTTTTTTTCTCATTGACAAAAGTGCTTCCTACATTGGCAATGGAGATGCTCGCGTATTCGCGAATGTTTCTTGATAGCATGATTTGTAAGTATATTTGAGAAATGCCCTCTTTGGTGCCATTGCAATCGACAAATTTTACCCTGTTGATTTTTTTAAAAAAATTTTTTTCGTAGTTACGATCAAACTTTCTTTTTTTTTTTTTCGTTATAATGAATTTTTTCAATCATTTTCTTCCCCTCACTGTCTTGATTATTAATCGATCGTTTTATTATCGCCGAATTATTAAGTATTTTTGCGTTGATTATTTGGTAAACTTTCCATCGCGCTGATCAACCCGCTGCATGGATCAATTTCTTTCTCTGTTTTCTTGCTTGTTTGAACAATTTACGGAAAATTAGTTTTTTTTTCTTCTTTTTAACAAAGGATCGATTTTAAGCTATTTTAATGGATGGAAAAGTGCGAAAATCAAGTACTTTTACGTATTGAATAACGACTCAGTATTTCGGTACTTAATAGGGCTCGTTATGATGTGGCAATTGCGAGAAAAATGCCCTCTTACTTAAATCTAAAAAGAAAAAAGGGAATTAAAAAAAATGTAAGCATTATATCGCTCAATTGATACATTCGTTGTTAACGTGCAGAACTCTGTCAGCAAAATATTGTAATGATTATATTTTATTAATCTATCGATTTCATCGATCAAAAGGAACGTTTGAGGTGCGAGCTACAAAAAAAAAAGTCGATGTGGGACCAAAACACGTTTTGTCTTACGAAATTAACAAAAATCACAATTTCCCTGATAAATTATCTCGTTTGTGATTTGTCAGAATTGATGGATTTTTTTTGGAAAATCCTCCGACGACGACAGAGGCGACAAAGTTCTGTGAATTTTTCAATCTTTAAATATACATGAGACGTTTTATCCTCAAAACGGAGCATGTTTGATTCTCGGCTTTCGAAATTTGGTCAATGACTTTTTATATCCATTCCTAAGAGACTTTCAGTTTCTTGACACATATTTTTACAAACGATTATTTGATAATTACTTTTAAAAAACAAATTTTCGATATCAATGAAATTAAAAAAAATTAAAAATGATTAAAACCCTTGAAAGAATTTTTATTGTACTTGAAATTTTGAAAATGTATTTTTCATTTTTAGAATTGCAATTCGTGGCATCATTTGATGGAATAGTAAAAATTAAAAAAAATGTCTCTCAGTTATTGTGGATGAAAAAAAATCGATATAAAAAAACTAAAATGCTTTTTGGTGGACGTAAAAAGATATATAAAAAATCACCGACAAAATTCCACGAGGTGAAAGTCATTTTGAGGTTGAATGTTTCGTATAAAATATTTATAGATTCGAAAGAAAAAATAAATCGCGATAAATGCTTAATAATTATTGCTGTCCCTATCGCGTTATTAAATTTGCTTCGAAAAATTGCTGACCTTCCGTAAAAAGGAGCGCCCCCTGCATATATGGAAATCCGTCTCACTTGGAGAGGATCGATAATATGTTTGTCGAGAGAAAATCAACTAGAGAGAATGGAATACGATGAAAAAGCGCCAAGTTTATAAAGCAGCCGAGAAATTCCTCGGGGTATTTATATAAATATGCGTAATATGTATAAATATTTTTAGTGTATTTTCATGTATAAATAGATGAAAAAAAAAAATACGAGCATCCAGCTAGCCTAGTACATAATGAATCACTTCCCAGATGGGTATACATATATTTTTTCAAACACACCGAAAAATACAAGACCGAAAAACTTGACGAATTTGTAGCTGGCTCGTAGCTGTATTAAGAAAATAAAAATAAACATTGCAATATAGAAAAAAAGAATAATCATTGGGTAGAAAATATTTTTCCATTGCGCACATTTGGCTTTTCAAACGTATGTCAAAGTTGTATAATGAGAGGAACAAAAAAAGATACGTGACGAGTGATGGAGGTATGGGTAAAAAAAAAATCAACAACAGTCAAGTCTTCCCGACAACAAAAAAATCTAAATTGCTTCCTCTCCCTCAATGATGCAAGACTGTATGAATTATATCACCATTGTCTGACAGAAATTACATTAGTTTCATGCATTGAATAAAAAGTTAATAAAATATTCTAGACAAAGCCCGAGGCTGTATATGTCTTTGTATATCTTTCTTTTTTTTTATTCAATATTTTTTTCCGAGTTGTCAACTCAGTTCCGAATCCCCCAAAGTCTTCCTCTCCTCGATAGGTAGTTGGTCTAATCATCTACAAAAAATATGATAGAACATAAAATACTGTGCAAACAAAGAAGATTGAAAAAGTGCAATTATCGTAAAAAAAAAAAAAATGCATCGATAAATCATTCGTCATTAGTGTTTTTTTTTTTCTCTAAATAAATTTAAGAAATTTTTGAAAAATCCGCGGAGAGATGTGCTCGAACAAAAAGTAATTTTTGTCAACCACATTATCGAGATGATAGTTACGAATGAATTTTTTTTCTACGAGCCAATATATTTTTTCAGATTGACAAAAAAAAAGAAAAAATGACAAAAATGACAAAACAGTGCAATTTTCATGAAAAAATCTTCGACAAAAGACACTTTATTTCTCGATCACGTATTGAAACGGATCGTTGAGAATAAATTTTTATTCATAAATATAGATTTTTTTTCAGCTTTATTTTACATACCAAAATATCATCAGTACGTATTAGAAGTCGTATATCACGTCTCATTTCTCTTGAAAAAAAAAAAAAAAAAAAATGCATCGATAAATCATTCGTCATTAGTTTTTTTTTTTTTTTTTTTTCTGTAAATAAATTTAAGAATTTTTTGAAAAATCCGCGGAGAGATGTGCTCGAACAAAAAGTAATTTTTGTCAATCACATTATCGAGATGATAGTTACGAATGAATTTTTTTTCTATGAGCCAATATATTTTTTCAGATTGACAAAAAAAAGAAAAAACAGTGCAATTTTCATGAAAAATTCTTCGACAAAAGAAACTTTATTTCTCGATCACGTATTGAAACGGATCGTTGAGAATAAATTTTTATTCATAAATATATATATTTTTTCAGCTTTATTTTACATACCAAAATATCATCAGTACGTATTAGAAGTCGTATATCACGTCTCAGTTCTCTTGAAAAAAAAAAAAAAAATGAAAGAAAGAGAAAACTGAAAAATACTGCAATTGTAAGTAAATATAAAGAAAAAAATAAAAATTGTTCAAAGCATCACACGTAGTACAGTATCGCTATATTGCAGTATAATCACTCACAACAGAGTTCAAATCCTCAAGTTCTACTGTAGAGTCTATAAATGATACATATATGTAGTACCGATGAGATATTTTACACACGAGATGATTTTTCACTCGTTCAAAAAATGTTGGTCCAGCCGAGACCGAGCGAGAGAGAGAGAGAGAGAGAGCACGTTATGTGGAACAGACTTTAGATCTGGCAATCGGCTAATGCCTCGAGATTATGTACATATGTATGAGAAAAAGTATATGAGAGAAAAAACAAAATCCAATAAAATTCGTCCACGAGACGGAAAATAAAACAATTCACATAATCCTCGATACCCACTAAATAAGCTTACAAGTAACGTCTATTGGATTTTATAGCGATATAAAATAACAGGAAATACATTTTTAAAAGGCTGGCATTTTTTTTATACGACTTTCATCGCGTATTTTGTAATTTTTTTGCACTAAATTTACGAAAAAGCTTTTCTTCCTGTGGATTTGACATACTTTATTTAGTTTGCAAAATTTTTTGCATTCTAGGAGTGAGTTTTTTTTATGATAGAAAAAAGAAAAATTACAAGTCGCTCGACGAATTGGAACGATCGGTAAATTTCATATTTTGCTCCGTACGGAGTAAAATTATTAATTGAATCTCAATCAAAAATCATCAAAAAAATGATTATTGTTCAATAATTGTAAAAAAAAAAAAGCATAAGTACGATGAAGGAGATTACTAAATACAAACAGAATTTATTCAAATTAAATCAATTCGTATCGAGGAAAATTTAATTTACTGCCAAATGTACATTTTGCAGCTCAGCCAAATAAATTTTATTCAAATCAAACGTTGTTTTTTTTTGTTTTCTCAAAAAAGAATCCCCGTTTCTCAGCATGTAATTTAATTATTTTTTAATCTCAATCGGCCGGTAAAGAAAAAAATAAAAAAAATGGGCAAAGATGGAAAAAAATATTTCATCGAGATTGCAAATTATGGTAAGGACCAGCCTCGGAAGATAATTGATTGTCACGCTGCCAGGGTTTTCGCCAGCCTTTTCTGTATAAAAAGAGTAAAAATAGTGAAACTATCGCGAGAGCAGTTAAAGTTGCCCATTGCATACCGATCTTCGAGTCATTCTCAATGACTGGACCGTCTCTGGAAAAATCCCTCGTATAAAGTGAACAAGTTACGATATTGTTGGTAGGAGCAGCAAGATTAGCAGTAACGTAAAGTATTTTATCGTCCCATCGTTCCTCGTAGCCCCAATTGGCAATTGGATGAAGATTGGCGCTCATTGAAATTGGCATTACCAAAAGATCCTCGTAATTTGGAAATGTCGCGTTTATCGTCAATACATTGAAAATATTATCCGATTCTTCCAAATTTCCACAAGAGGCGATTGACTCGTTGGTGCAAAAAATAATCGCGCATATTCGAATTCCAGCAATTACAGGCTCGGGAAATTTTCTCGTTCCGTCGTAAACGAACATCCGATATTTGTTCTCCTGATCAACATTTGTCAGCTCGACGTTAAAATTGCAACAAAAATCGCCATGGCAGATATTTCGAGAAATTGATGAATTAAATTGATAAGATTTGTACGACGAGAGATCCTCGTGAGAAATTAACAAATTTGTTTCTTCCTCGTTGCTTCTTTTTCTTCGTAATTCTGTATGAATGTCAGAATTTTCCAATTGGGCTCGTCGCTTTCTACGCAACTCGTCGTGAATGTGGTGATCTTCCTCGTCGATCGGTTTACTCGCTTCCTCGAGATTAAAGTCATAGCGTGGACGTGCTCGGTGATGGGACGATGAACGATCTTTCTTTGGTACTTTTGCGACCAACATCTCGTTCGTCGTTGTCAACGGAATTATCGCCTTTGCCACACCTTGACGTCCTGAAATTTAGCGAAATTTTAGGCTTTAACAAGTTTTTTTTTTACTTGCCAAATTTTTCATTTTATTTATTTATTTTAGTATTTATATCAGAGACTAATTTTTGTTACTTCAGCATTTTTCCCAAAAACTTAAATTTTTTTCTTCCAACATTTTTTCGATAAGTCGAAATTTGGCTTCTTTTTCAAGTAAATATATTAAATTTTAGCGATCATTTTTATAGTCAAGATTCCAATTTCTCTGACAGTCAAAGTATTTGCTTTTCGATTTTTTTCCAAAGTCAAAATGTTGAATTTTTTGGGTTTCTTTATAAAGCGTCATACAAATTTGTCACAGAAATGTTTATTGTTTCGTTTGAATTTCTTCAACAAAACATTCCAACCATACATTTTTTTTATGCAAATTAATTTTCAAGATAAACATAGAAATTACATTCTTATAAATATAAAAAAATGTGGCAACCTTCGTTGGCAGAGACGTTATTTTTTTATATTTTTATCAATTTGAACGTGGTCTCTGATTTATTGCCATGATTTCGTTTTTCCCCACACAGAGGGAACGAAAGAGGACCACATTGTATCCCTATCGATTCTTCTCCTTCGAGGCCTCTCGGGAGATTCTATCTCTTTGTATTATACAAGTATGTATGTGTGTCACAAGGCTGAGAGAGGTAGAATGCAATAAGCCAAAATTGCATCAGACTTGCCACAGAAAAATGTGGCAAGCATTCAGCCATCAGGCGAAAGTATCGTTTTTTTCGATCCTTTCGAGAAAAAAAAAACTACTTTGCCCAATTTCATTTTGTTCAGAGAAAAAACTAGAGTACAAAATCTTTTGATATTCTATATATATAAATAAAAAGGATTACCTAGGTAGATACCACTTCCGGAATTACCAAACTTGGGTCTGTTGTAACCAGAGACCAATAAATTTGCATCCTCGGCGTAAGACCATCCGGCTTGTATCTGGAGGGCTGAAAATAAATTTATTAAATTGCTAAAAATAGGCAAATATTTACTACTCAATTACAACAGTTTCATGGTTAACTATAAAAATAAGAAAATAAAAACATTGGTCCAACTTTCATACAAATTGAATCAAATTAAATATATAAAGAATAGAGATAAGGAGGGAGATGGAAGAAAAAATTCAGTACGAATGGGATAAAATTGATGCGTCGACATATTGCAAGGAATGGCTAAGTAAGAATATGGACTCTGAGATGGAAGATTACGGGAAAGATAAGTCGATAAAAAGACAATGAAAATATTGGGCAAGAATGAGATGCAGTAATGTTGGGAAAGAGAGGAATAGCAGTAACGTGCGATAATAAATGTCTATGCAAGGTGATGGGGATAAAGAATTTCCAACCTTTTATAAAAATAAGTAGCGATTACTATAAGAGTATAAGTACTATATACTTATACTATAAGTATAAGATTACTGGAAAGATAAGTTGATAAGAAGACAATGAAAATATTGGGCAAGAATGAGATGCAGTAATGTTGGGAAAGAGGAATAGCAGTAACGTCCGATAACAAATGTCGTCTATGCAAGGTGATGGGGATAAAGAATTTCCAACCTTTTATAAAAATAAGTAGCGGATGGACTAGAAAAAGAGAAGGGAAGGAAATAGAAGAAGGAGAATAAACAATTGAGATGGCAATTCAAAGATGAGTTGTGCAAATATGTAAATCAGTTTAAGAGATTGACGAAATAAATAGAGCAGAAGAAAAGAGCATATAGAAACATGTATATATAGCGAGATGGAAAATATTCATGATCTATGGAAATTTAGAGTATAAGCTTGTTTAATAAGATTAGTTCAAGGACTATACGTATAAGGGGGTGTGAGCACTCTGTAACATCCCCTACAGATAAACCCGAAAATAAAGGCTACTGATACTTAAATTAAATTAACTTGATTTTATTGAAATAAAATCGAATACATATTGAATTGGAATAAATTTGCGGATAAACTCGAGTAAATTTTGTTAAATTCTATTATTTTTTTTTAAATTTGAATAATCCAAGTTTAACTAAATTAAGTTAATTAAATTAAATTTTTTTAAAAAATCGTCCTAGCTGTTCCCAAATATTTTAGGGGTTGATTTCCATCAGATATTAATATTTGCAGGGAGTGAAAGGCCAGAGAGAACCTACAGGGGTGGCAGAGAATAAAACAGCGAGGTAGAAATGGATCTAATTTCTTGGACTGTAGGAATTGTTTATTAACGTTTATCTAAATTTAATCCATAAATACTGTGTCGATGAAAACCCACAAACTTCAAATCTATCGTGAAAAAAAGTATTTTCAACTCTTGTGTAGATTCTCAGTTTTGTTCGCACAAATGTCTCACAATTCTTTTTCTTTCGTCGAGCCTGCTTAGTAGGAAATTTATAAAATTTCACCAACCGATAAATTTTCTTCCGGAATAAAAGTAAAAATTGAATGGGGGATATGAATCAAACACGTGGCAAAAATGGTTCGCTTTCAAGGTTACGAAGCTTCTATATATTGTGTACTTATTATCTTACAAGGGTAGAAAATACGCTGTGGGACCCTCAAGATTTTTTTTCTCTCTCTCTCTCTCTCTCTCTCTCTCTCTCTCTCTCTCTCGGGAGAGAGAGAGACTTAAAGACAACTATCGCGTCTAGAACATTTTCACGGACACGTTTGAACAGATATAACAGCGAAGGGATTTCTTTTCGATAAAAGCTTTTTCGTTCTCTTCTCTCTCTCTCCCCCTTCCTATCGCAGAAAATAAACTGGGGCCTTGGGAGATTGCCGCTTCTTTTACTCATCTGATTTTCTCTCTCTTTCTTTTTCTATATTTTCATCGATCCGTGTATGAGGAGGAAGGGAGAGAAAATAAATGAGGGAAAATAAATAGATAAGGAAAAGCCTGAGCGTGCGAGAATCTTTCCGATAATTACATCTTTGCCAAAAAGCGCTCTCTCTCTCTCTCTCTCTCTCATAAAGCACAAGCAAGCAAATGTAATCGAGGAAAAAGAAATTTTCACACGATGCTCTCGATAATTGTATATTTATTTCCGGTTCTGCGATATATCGTTATAGGTCAAATAATTAATCCATTTAAAAGTCTACGTAAGATCGAACAATTATTATTTTTTTTCTAATATAATATTAAAATATAAATTAATCAATGAATTAAATAACTTTTTTTTTAATTCAAAATAATTCATTAAAGGTTTGATTTTCGCTTCGATAATTGTCTCGAAAAAAAAGAGTTTTTCATTTTTTTTTTAAATATTTTATTGGCAAATAACGATACGTCTGGGCTCTCCAATTCGATGTAATGGATCATCCCTTGTATTTGCACAATTACTATAGACACTTTGGTAATTCGATCGATGGTTCGGCAACATAGCCTGGGAAACTCTCGCATATGTACACTTCTATCGGTTATATATATATATATATATATATATGTATGTCTAATTCTGTGTATGGAGACGTTCTCCACACCTTCTTCCCCCCTCCCCCATCTCTGCGCCCGTCTAACTTTCATGATGGCAAATGGAACCAAATCGGAAACTCAATTTCCGGCATTCACCAAGGCTCGAATATGCCCCACAAGAGAATGAGAGAACTCTGACCGAGGGAGGGACAAAGAGAGAGAGAGACTTATTCTCGATATGAGCACGAGAGCAAAATCCAATCGACTAGTCTCAGCGACTAATATATGCTCGGAAAAAAAAACAATTTTTATTTTCTTCAAAATTTTTCTTTCATCTAAAAGCACTTGATTATTCATTAAAAAAAATTACTCAATTTTTTAAATCGCGTTTAGAACGTTGAATTAAAAATTAACATGTTTTTTAGAAGTAAAAATAATTTGAACGAAAAAAAATGACTATTGGCAATTATTTATCATTTTTGTATTAAATTATTAGATATTATCTTTGGTTTAAATCTCGTTTGGTTGGTCAATTTTTTTTTCTCTTTTTTTTTTACTTCATTCAAACAGGCACGAATTTTTGGTAACTTTTGCAAAATTTATTAGACTTTCTCTTGCCTCTTTTCGCAATTTTTCTTTCACAAAAAATAAAAGAAAAAAAAAATTGAGAATTACGAAATGCGACCATCTATATAGTTTTTTTTTTTTTTAATGTTGTATCGAAATTGAGTTTCGAAGAATTAATGAGTTTTAATTTAGATGACTCACCAGTGAGGAAGGGAGCTTCGGAAAACCAGGCAGTTGGAATTATAATGTCAGTGACGTTTAATAGCCTCGTTAGATACATGGCCGGTTTTTTAAAGAGTATATCGAAGCAGGTGAAAGTTCCAAATGTGACGCCAAAGTCCGTGTCAAAAGTGACGATTTCCGGTATTGCCGTTACGTTGAAACCCGGCTCGATGAATAGATTTGTCTTTCTATATCTGTGGGACAAATTTTTTTAATTGCCCTTTAAAATGAATATTTCAATTATTTCAAAAATATTATAAAAAGTTGAAAAAAATAACAAACGAGTTAATAATCGTTTGATTTAATAAAAATAATTTTCGATTAATTAATTGACTCATAAAGTAATTGTAAGCTATAAAATTATATCTTAAATTGATGTCGTATTAAATTCAATAATAAAATACCTCGCAATTATCTTTCCATCGCGATCGAAAACGACATTTGTATTGTAATAAAATCTCTTGTCACTGGGACAGCTGTCGTTGTTGCAAATTACTTTTTCAGCTATGTTTATCACTACGTAAATCATATTGTCTCTCGCCGAGCAAGAAATTACTTTGAGAGGCTGAAAAAAAAAAATGAAAGAAAATGACAAATACAATTTTTACCCTTAAAACTCTTGGTGAGTTTTTCATGTATTATATACGTATTATATATATATATGAAAGATATGTCCGCTGTAAAGAATCTCGTTATAACTTTTTTTTTTTTTTTACCTCGCTAACTGGAATCGTCGAGTGTATGCATGGAATATAATTTGTCGAGGGCGCTGGAATAATCGTTGTCCACGCTTCGAGTCCGTCTCGTCCGGGCTCGTTTATGGACGTCAGTCCAACTTCAGGAAAAACTATTATGTCGACGTTCTAAAAATGAAAAAAAAAAAAAATTATAAAAAAAAACAATAAATTGGGATAATTTCATGGGTTTGGGTGAATATGTGAAAATACATTAAAAATACTCTAATGCTCTTAGAAGGTAACAAAAAATTTTATGTGTAAATTTTAAATATAAACATAAAAATACGGTAAAAAAGAATTGAAAATAAAAATAAGATAGTGAAAATAAATTGTTAATGGATGGATAAATCATAATATAAATAGACCTTGAAGAGGATTGTCAGGATATATTCCAACATCCGTATAATATGTCTCGCTAGAATAATAGACAGCCTCGTTTCGGCCCTCCTCAACTTTTCAACACCACACACACTTATATATACACACGAGCATATGAGTTTTCTCTTCCCTGTAGATTCGCTCATTTTTCACCTCGTCTTTGCCCCCTCACGTTCAATTTCTCTCTTCTATCTAAAGATCTGCTCTTGAAGGATCCTTTGATAGTGAGCATCTCGAAGACTATATATATATATATATATATATATATACAATATGGAGCTCCATACGTCAGACTTTGCCCCATACTATACTCATTACGAGTGCTTCAACTATGGGTGGACTTGTACGCCCTGCCTCTTCTCTAACATGAGCACAAACCCCACATTGAGGCTCTCGCGTACATAACTCATGAGAGAATTTTGCCAGGGTGATTGTGTTTAGTTGGCAAGAACTTTGCGGTCTGTTGGGTTCTCTCGTCTTCTGTTGTGGAAAAGACACCCATACTCAGCTTGTATACACACACACACACACATATACATACTTACACACATCCATGTGTATATATATATATATATCAATATATTAATTAATTACTTAGCATTTTTTGATACACCTTCAAATTTTTCTTTATTTATTTGTCATTTGGCAAGTTTGTGACAAACTTGAAAATTTTTACATCGATCGCTTACAAGCACCCATAGAATATATTACAAGTACAACGTACACCCTTTCCAAAAGTTAGACAATTTAGTTGAAAACATGGAAATAATGCTTTCCATTTAAAAAATGAGCAGCTTGATTAATTATTACGTAATATACAATTGAACATAGTATGTATGCATGATGATAAAAAATTTGCAAACATTGTGGGTATGGGTATGGGAAACCATTTTTTTTTCCAAAAAATCATCATCAAATGTTTAACATAATTTACCAAAAAAAAAAATGAAGGTTTGTAACGCAAGGCAATTGAAAAAATTGGGGGCCAAATCGTAGAGGGTGAAAGTCACAAACTTAACAATTTGGCCTGGAATGTCCGATATATAGAACACAGGCTATGGGGAACCATTTTGTTTTGTAAAAAAAACTTATCAAATGGTTAACACAATTGACAAAAAAAATTGAAGGTTTGTAATGCAAGGCAATTCGAAAAAATTGGGGGCCAAATCGTAGAGGGGGAATATCCTATGTACACAGTGTATATTAAAAAAGTCTTGAATAAGTTTTTTTCAGAATTATTTTAGTCTCACAATTGAGACTTTTTGCTACCATAATTGTCCACGAAGACAACAAAAGTTACCCCCAGAGCTCACTTCATTTCGTAAAGGTCCTGGAAAATTTCCTTTCTCATTTATATCTTGTCCAAATGTGACCACGTCCAAATTAATCAACTTCCCCAGAGAATCCCCAGAGGGGTTCTTTATCTTTGAATGAAACTATTCCGTAGGGGATTCGCCCTTTCCTATACAGACTTCCCAAAAATGCAAGTCGTATATCTATATATATATATATATATACAAATTATCGTTCGAGCGCATTTTTCAATGTGTATTTTGGTCAGTGACAAATTGTCACTGTCATATTTCGTCTTTGTATCAAAAGCCGAAGGGACAAAAATCATTGACCAAGGAGCAGACTCATCGAGACGAAGGCTAATCGAATTATATCCACCATATTGCAAGCTTCACTATCTTTCATCTCTCTCTATTCCTCTCATGCAACCCTTTGCTCAAGTATATAGGGGATGTTGGTAGGGGTAATGTCATTATATAAGAACCCGAGACGTGAGCTGAAAGATCGTCTCACTTTTCTCACAACAAGCTAAAGGATCCCTCTTGACAAATTTTCCTCACGTCTCTTGTATCTCAAACGAGAAGGAAATCCAGGCATTTTGATGCTTTTTCTATGATTTAATGAGGCTCTTTGTAATTTTCTATCCACTTTGACGTGTCAGCAACACTCATAATTAATTACTCAATTTATTACAAAAATATGACTCGTAAAAAATCATTCATATTTTGTGATTACCAAGTGTTTATTAATAAATATTAATAAAAATCCTGGCAATTTTATGGGTTTTCTTTGATTTAATTCTTCGTAATTTTTTATCCACTTTGACGTGTTAATAACAGTCATAATTAATTACTCAATTAATTAGTATGATAACATGTCTGATAAACAATTAATTCATATTTTGTTTTTACCAACTGTTTATCGGTAAATAATTAAACGGATATTTAATATTTTATTTGGAAAAATTTTGAGGCTGTTTGTAAAATTTTGGTTTGTAATTTTCAGCCATATGTGAATCCAGTCCAATGGTGAGAAGATAAATATGAGAAGAAAAAAAACGGATGAAAATCGCGGTGAAAAATGTTGAAAAGATTGTGTGCCGGCCAATAAAGAACGAGGGAATGAAAAATCAGAAATTATGTCGCACAATTTTGTTGAGGGAGGTGGAAGAGGAAGGTCGATCAGGAAACGGGGCAACTCAGCCGGAAGGCTGAAAGATAAAATGAAGAAAAATATTGAGAGGTAAGTGCAATCATTTTTCTATAGCTCGCTCCTGTTAGTCCTGAGTGGTTTGTTCAATTGATCGAATCTCCTGAAATAAATATATACATATATATATATATATATATATATATATATATATATATATATATATATATACATATATATTAAAGGTCACTTACTGGACATACTCACAGACACTCACAAACACTCCGCTGGATCTAACAATAAGCGAGGGCGTGAAGCGCACGCGCCGTAATAACGCGCAATTTTATATACATATATATGTATATATATATATATATATATATGTATATATCACCGCGAGAATGGAAATACGATAATGAAATTGTCGGGAGGAGGATTCCTCATTATTGATTCTCCCATTATTATATAAAAGATTAATTATAAAAGATAGGTAAGTGCAACTCAACGACTCGGTGCACATGCCATGAAAATGAAAGAAGTTGAAAAAAAAAGAATCAAGAAAATAGTAATCGATGCTGGAAATTAAAGGCCAAGTTAAGAGGGCCAATTAACGTGTTTTCCCTTGCTACTCTCTCCTGTTCTCCGCGACGATTCTATCTGATGCTATTTATCAAACGTTTCTAGAACGTTTTGTAACTTTTTCAGAAAATTCAAGAAAAAAAAATTCTTACTTTGGTGACGTAAAATTCATAATTTAGATTAGAGCGAACATCATCGTTTAAAAAAAAAAAATCATCATGTGGACTCATCATAATGAAATTCACTTAATTGTATTTCGAATAATTGTACACTTAATTGTATTTCTCCCCCCTCCCTAACTCTTATTATCGCAAATTTTAATTATACCATGCAGACTGATAATAATTGAAAATTTATCTAATGGTTGACCGAAGGAACTTTAGCAAAACTCGCGATAAAATGAAAAAATTATGTACAATTATTTTGACCCCATTGTAGACATATAGGGTGTATAACTCATAATTTCAATCAGCTGGACCGTTAAATATTCTTTTTCTTAAAAATTAAATTATAAGTTGAATCTTGGCATAATTAAATTCCCTCAATGGTGTCCGGAATGATAAGGGCTCGCGCGTTATCGAACTACGTAATTCTCGCAGCCGGTTCATTTCCGCTCTCTCAGAGTACAACCGAGTTTTAAACTAGTCAACGTCAACTTTTTTTTTCTTTTTTTTTTCTCACATGGCACATTTTATTGCCAGTACGAGAGAGGGCCGAAGAACGAGAGCAAAAGAAAAACCGTGTGTTTGTTGAACGACAGTTATATTCGTGAAGCTTTAATATTTAATATCGTTCTCTCGGAAGTACTTTTTGCCTGATGACACAGGTGCAACTTTTACGAATTTCAAGCGATTAAACTGTCAGGCTCTTTGTATTTGTATTTGTGCGCGCGTATCGAGCACACAAATATTCAGTATCGATAGTTTTTTTTTTTTTTTTTTCCGTAGTCGAGCTCGCAAACGTGTCGTGGCTGTTGGTGAAAAAAATTCGACAGTGGATAGACGATTGTTTGGTACGTAATGTAATTTTTTTTTTTTTTTTTTTTCAATTAAAAAATAAATAAAATTTCATTTGAAAAAAAAAAAAATCTAATTAACAAAAAAGACAAACCTGTTTCGCTGCTTTCTCGATGAAAGAAACATAACGAGCAGCATTTTTTCGCGTCGGTGGTTCTTCCGGGGACGTTGGATCGTTGGGTGAAAATTCAACAACAGCTGCTACATAGCTCGGGGAATTTGGACTCGATCTCTGCAAATTTTTCATGGCTTTTGGAAAAAAATTAACTTTTGTTTCTATTAATTAAAAGGGATTTACGATTAGAAAAGCAGTAGCTGTGAAATATTAAATACAAATACAAAGTAGCTATGAAATATTAAATCAGCTCTTTCAGAGCAAATTGACAGGGTGGTGTCCTTCGCCATTTTTTTTTCTTTTAGTATATTATAGAGTGACGTTAATCAAAACTCCATATTAGTTTTTTTATATTTCTTCCCACTCGACGTTATCAACGAAATTTCAATACAACACTCTTTAATTGTTATCGATTGTTCCATCATTTTTATCGGATTTTTTTTTAACGAAAACCAACATTTTTTAGACTCTCCGAAACATCAAGGTCGTTCTAGCAGATGCTAAAAAAAAAATCATATTTTTTTTCATTCTCTAGATTTTTTTTATATTTAATATGAAAGAAATGATTTCCATGCCAAAAGACCAATAAACATCTGAATAATGGCCATTGTTAAATAAATTTAAAAAATATATATGTTTACAAATGATTTTTTAACAAAATAATTATTAATGATTTTGAATGGTCTGTGAATTGAACAGTGCTTATTATTAACCTTAGAAAGAATAACTGGGAGAAAACTGTGCCCCAACGCAATTTCAAACTATGGAAAAAAAAAAAAAAATAAGTTGTCCTGTCTCGGGTTAATAATCATTTCCTAGATCCAAAATAACAAACACTATGATGAAATGATTGTTTTTTATATTATCTGTGCTATAGAATCGCTCTTATCTTCTGGAGAAAGCAGCAAAACATGTTTTTAAGTAAATAATCTACTATAAAAATTTGAGAACTCTCGATAACAGCTAACATTGATAATTTCATTGATCGCGAGTATGATGATTATTTTTTAAATCCAAAAAATGATGCAATTCTTTTTTGTTTTGCCCCACATCGAAAAAAACAGAGGAGAATAATTTTTTGAGCAAAAATATGAGTATACGAACGAGAATTGTTGAACAATAATATTATTGAAAATCTTTGACCCCATTTCAGTAGATAAAACAACACAATAACAAAATAATATAATATTTTATAGCTGCAATTAAAATACTATAAGGAAAAATTAACGAGGGTCAATACAACTAAAAGAACAATTACTGTTTTTAAAGAATAAAATTTAAAAAATCTTCAACCCCATCTCAGAGGTTAAGGGTCAGACATAGATGATATTGAGGGAAATGCCTCATACTATATTGGCATTTAAATATAGCGTAATAGTTACCTGATAAGAATTTTTCACGAGGAGAATAAGGCATAACGCCAAGGTCATGGTCTTCATGATTAAAAAGAAAATCTATACTCCCGATGTTGTCTAAAAATATAAACGAATTAACAATGTATAGTCGTGAAAAAAGGCTCGGAGTTATCGATTTAAAAAAAAAAAAAATGTCACGTTATACGCATATTTTTTTATTCCGACTATCTTATCGGACCTCAAGGCGAAGTCCGTGTCGCATCCGCAAAAGAAAAATAATTTAACTCGTCGAATGCCAGCCATAAATCTTGCAACCGAAAAAAAAAACGATAAGAGAAGAGAAAGAGAATTAAAGAATAAAAGTGAATTGACGAAATATTTTGGCGATGTGAAAAAAAAATATTTAAAAATAAATAAATAAAATCATGATATAAAAATTAATCAAATGAACAAAATTCACAATGATAATAAATAAATTACTACATTACAAAATATTATATTAACTTTTCATTTTCTATATATCCAATCTAACTTCGATCAAGGTCACTACCGCCACTAATATAATTTTCCTCCCCTATTGTGTACGTTCAATGACATCAGGGCTATTCACCTGGTTTCCTATTGCGTCTATTTCCCGCCTTTTTTACAGTTGTCTCGATACAACGACTACGTACTAAAGTATCCAACAACGTTTCTAACCTTAAAATTCCCAATAAAATTCCCAATAAAAATAATATTTTATCTCTCCAACTAAAAAAAAGAGAATAAAAATTTCTATCGTGACAGAGAATCGCGTGGATTCGCACGCTCGTTCTATATTGATCCGTAATTCTTTCGATCGATTCAACGCAGCTCTCCATGAATCGCACGAGGTTATATGTGCGAGGAGAGTTGATGCGAACAAAAACCAACATATCTCGCTCTCTCTTTCTCTCTTACACACACACACACACACACACACACTTACTGTCTCTATTAGATGATTAATTTAATTGAAATTTCTGAAATTTCACGCACCAAAATTTGGATATAAACAAAAAAAATCTACTTTTCACAGCGCACGGTGCACGATTTTTTATTATTATTTTTGCCTATTCTTTTATTGATGTAAAATAATATTTTGTCTCTCGCGAGTTTTATGACGCGGTAAGAGACGGGCAGCACGGGGCGTCTGACCACGAACGAACGCACGTTCTTTACCCACTGAAGCGATGAGGTCACGACTGGCGTTTTATCCGAGCATGTTGGATACTCATACACTTGCATTTGTATGTTTGTGTCTGATATGACGCTGCATTGTTACTATATATACTAACGTTATGCACCCGCCATTCTTCTATCTATATGTATACATGTCCTATATACATATATATTTATATAGATAGATTATAATATATATATATGTATATACACTAGTCATGAATTTCGCGCATCATTTTGAAGCTTAGACCAGCTGCCGCTAGAGTGCCTGACATAGCAAATACGAGCTCACAGCTCACATATATACCTTCTTATATATTTGTCATGACAAAAGTCAGCAATTTAACATTTATCTCTTCTCACATAATCAGGATTTTTTCAAGGGATTTCCAGCACGGTCAACGAATTCAAACGTTTGAATTCGTAGCCACGATTTAAATCGAAACGCAGGCTTTGAATTTTTATGTCGCGTGTTATTTTATTTTATTTTTATGTCATGATCTTTTGTTTTCCTTGTGATTCGTCTATTTTCTCACTACAGTTCAACATTTTCGTTATTTTTCTTCTTGATTAAGTACGATACGAGAAAGTCGAGATAACTCTGAATATTTTTTTGTAGAAATAAAAAAATTATCAATTGAGAAGAAAAATAATGCAATAAAATGTTAATAAAAGATTGCTGATTTTGTGAACTTTTTTTGTTTTCTTATTATTTAACTCGACCCTAATTTCCGAGTTCTAACAATTCACGGAGCCACTTTTCCATGAAAAATAAATTCCTTTCTGTCTCTATTTAATTTTTACCCTCCCTTCTGATTTGCCTTTTTGCAACGAGCAATATTGCCCAGGCATCAGACTCTCCAGCTTACACACACAAATACACACATATATACGGGACATTTTAGGCTAAATCAACAAGTCCATCACCATCTTCAATTTGGTAGCCATTTTTTTTTTTTAATGGTTAATAATTGTACTAGTCGTGTATTAGTTTTTGCTCACTCGCTGTTTGATAAAGAATTTTTTTTAAGAAAAAAATTCATCAAACAAGAGGTTGGACACAATGTAAAAAATCTGGTAAAAAAAATCGAAATGATTTCCGTTAAATATTAAATTTTTAAGCCATATCCCAGAATCGGCCGACGTGTGTTTCTCGTTTTGTTTTTTTTTTCGAAACACGTGAAATAAATAATAACCGTATATTTGTCCACTCTGGGATGTGGTTTAAAAATATTGATACCAGACTGAGTACTTTCAGATTTTTTTTTCACATTTCTAATCACAGATTTTTTCTTGCTAAATTCTGCTGCTTCAGAATATTAAAAAAATCTGTTTTTAAAAATCCAAGTATCAGACCAAGTATCATCCAAAAATCATTTGTTCCAAGTATATTTTGAATAGAAAAAAATAAAAGCAAACCCCAACTCTCTCTTTCTCTCGGATATAGCTTAATTTTTTTTATATCTAACACAGAATTATAGTTAATTAATTTATATTTAACAAAAGTAAACCTTTTGTTTCATATATTTTTTTGTTTTTTTTTTTCAATAAATCATCAAAAAGAGACCGGTCAAAAAATGTACCAAAAAATTGCATGCTTTAAATAATTGTAACATGTAAAAAATCCGTACCCAAATCCTAGAGGGTGAAGGTCATCGACCTGTGGATTTATCCTGGAATGCCCCATATATGTTCAGCAGTGTGATGAGAAAGTAGAAGCTACAAAAGCGAGGGTTCTCTAGTAATTCGGGCTCAAATGGTCGGTGGGGGGATTGTAGTGGTATGATATCGTGGTAGATCCTCCATAAAAACTTTAATCACAGCTTAAATATCACGTGGGAGAGCTTTTGATGTGGCGAGAAAAAAGAGACAAGGAGGCATGTGTATATATATATATATATACACGTGTACATAAAAGTGTCAGTGACGCAAGCAGCGTACAGGCTTTTACGGAAAATTTTGTCAAGTTTTTTTTTTTAATTTAGCCTCTGCGATATTAAATCTCGATGCAGTAGATGCACCGAGAGTGTAACAGGAATCCTTTGGCTTAAAAAAAAAAAAATATATATATATATATATCCTAGCCTTTACCCCTTTCAGGAGACTATAAATACTGAAATGTGACATATCGAAAATACATATAAGGCAAGTGGTAGTTTGAAACAAACCTTGAACATCTCTTTATGCAATGGTGAGCAACACTATCGATTTGTTTCGTTGCTATAAAAAACAGTACAAATTAGAACAAATGCTGTGATTTTGAAAGAAAATGTTACGTATTTGAATAGGGTTGCATATTTACATGAAGTTGGGGTAATAAAAATATAATTAATTGGCTGTCAAAATATAATTAAAATTCTGTTTAATCATCCTGCGACTGAGCCAATTTGTACAAATAGAATTATCTGATTATTTAAAAAATTGGTTTGTGGTGAGAATTCATTTTTTTCACTTTTAGCCCTACTAATTATGTTTACGAGGATAATTCAAGACTATAAATCAATATAATATAATAGTGCATTTGACTTAGATTTTTTTTGCTCGCGGAAAATCGTGATTTATTTAATACTGTCCCCATCAGGCCCCACTTTACTTTCAATAACTTCGAATGTATGTTTTCAATATATTTTTTGTATATATCGTAGATGGGCATAAAACTTTTTCATAGATATTGTTGAAGAACCGAGAGATTTTCGTCTGGGCTTTCTTGCTCTGCAACTAGAAAGCCTCTTTTATAAAAAAAACGATGCATCGATATATTGGACATTTCGAATATCTCCACACGTGCAACAAAAAATATATATATAAAATTTATATCGTTGGTCGTAGATTGTTGCATTCTTATACAGAAGGAACGTTTACGGGCGACAAGCACGTTCGCCTGAGGGCAAACCGATCAAATTCAACGATCCTCTGCCTCCTTTACTTTCGAGCATCATACACGAGCTACTCTTCCTAGCTTTGTGTCATCTCTTTTTCATCGCCTCTCCCCGTTGCACCCTCGTTGCATTGCAGAAGAGTAGAGCAAAGGAGCGATAAAACTTTTCAAAGAACCCTCTCTCTCTCTCTCTCTCTCTATATATATATATATATATATATATATATATATTGCCAAAAAGAGTCTCCAGAGTTTCATTTCACACAAGAAAAAGAGATCTTGATATATTTTTATGTGTTTTATGTATTACGAATTATTTATTAGAATGTAGCGAGTATTGGTTACATATTTCAAATAGCTTTTTAATATTGCATATTACATATTTCAATACTATTAGTATCAATAACGTCTCACAGTGCGTGGAATTTGTCGGCAGAGAGGTGTAATAATTTTTCTATTTTTCTTTATATATACAGTTAATATACATAATCTATTATACATTATATATATATATATATATATATATATATATATATATATATATATAATACATAATATACAAGTCACCTCATCAATTAATATGAAATATATTATTTAATTACGCATTATTCTTAAATAAAGAGCATATAGCCATTAAATATATAGTATATATTTATATATACATATATATAAATATATAGATGATACATGGCTGATTATCAGGGTGGTTTATCGATACTGATTCTGATACTCTGTGAATATTCCTAAACACTTCAAGTTAGAGTAAAATCACCTGTATATAAACTTATCGATAACGCGTAATAAGTGATTAGAGTGTCCTTTTGACACTTGACCAGAATGAAGTAAAAAAATATATAGATGATACATGGCTGATTATCAGGGTGGTTTATCGATATCGATTCTGATACTTTGTGAATATTCCTAAACACTTCAAGTTAGAGTAAAATCACCTGTATATAAATTTAATGATAACGCGTAATAAGTGATTAGAGTGTCCTTTTGACATTTGACCAGAGTGAAGTAAAAAGATATATAGATGATACATGGCTGATTATCAGGGTGGTTTGTCGATATTGATTCTGATACTTTGTGAATATTCCTAAACACTTCAAGTTAGAGTAAAATCACCTGTATATAAATTTATCGATGACGCGTAATAAGTGATTAGTGTCCTTTTGATACTTGACCAGAATGAAGTAAAAAAATATATAGATGATACATGACTGATTATGAGGGTGGTTTATCGATACTGATTCTGGTACTCTGTGAATATTCCTAAACACTTCAAGTTAGAGTAAAATCACCTGTATATAAATTTAATGATAACGCGTAATAAGTGATTAGAGTGTCCTTTTGACACTTGACCAGAGCGAAGTAAAAAAATATATAGATGATACATGGCTGATTATCAGGGTGGTTTATCGATACTGATTCTGATACTTTTTGAATATTCCTAAACACTTCAAGTTAGAGTAAAATCATAACGCGTAGTAAGTGATTAGAGTGTCCTTTTGACACTTGGATAATGCTCTGTCGACACTTTCAATTATCGTATAATGTCGTGTTAAATGGCATCAGATCGAAACGGCACTGTGTATTTCATTGTGGCGACAGAAAATGATGTAGACTAGAGCGTTAATTATCCAAAAATCGTACAAGCCATAATTGACATGCGAATTATCACTATCAAGTTCACTTTTGGACGTTATTCAATTTGAAGTTAATTATACTTTTAGCTGTTAATTTGTAGACAAGATTTCTATGAGTTTATTTACGCCCTATTAATATATAGTAATATAGAATACGTGAGTTGAAGAAAGACAACATATGAGATTGTTCCCTTTCGTTCTTTCTCGTTTAAGGTATTAATTGTAAGCTGGTCAAAGCGGAAATAAGCTCTGTGTTGGTATTAATCGGCGGAACGAGGACAATTCGATATACTAGCAATTCGGATTTTTATCCATTCGAGACAATTATAATCGATCAAGATTTTAACAGTTCGGGAAACATTCGGGTGTTATCATCAGGTAAATTGACTTTGAAATATCGATCACAGAGAATGACATTGCAGCGTTATATGACAATCGGGTTTTCGACCTTTTTTGAGTATAACCCTTTCGGGATTTTGTCATAATTTGGAAAACATGACGGCAAGTGAGGGTGCTGCTGCGTTATTATGACACTTTGAGTCATTATTACGATGACCCTTTGAGTCATCGTAAATTTGCCCATAATAATCGCGAGGATTTAAATCGATATAGCCGACATTTTGCTGGCGTTGAGCTGCCTCAAAATTGCCTATAATTTTGATATCTCGCTGCCTCGAATCGGAATGGAGCTCAGGATACTTTTTTGTTTTTATTTTTTATTACTTGGCGTTAAGACGCTGCCGCGTTTTATTTTATATGAATTATATGAAACACTCACTATAGACTTTATTGTCAATGTTGACACTTTGCGTTATCGCAAAATTGCATGTAATTGCATAAATGCTTGGGATCATTTCATACAGTAACTTTTTCGACGGGTTCAGTAACAGTGGAGACGACAAAAAATCCGCTTAATTTACAAAAGAATAATTTACAATACGAGCCATACCTCGTACACCTGTATGAGGTATACGAGATTTTTTTCGTTATCGAAACTCGGCATCGCCGCGGTCTTTTTTTCGCTCGCGTGCGAGACCCACCCCTGTGTATAAACATGATCATGGCGATCTTTTCCGTACTAGACTGGGCGTTATCTCGTGGGTTTCCGCATGAAAAAAAACCCTCTTGCTCGTGTTTCGAGTTAATTACTTGCTTGATAAAAGCCGATTTTACTTGGATGCTCTTTCCCTCTCACTCCCCCTTTCTCTCCCTCTAGTGACGTACGTGTGTTCTGATGTAGCGGTTTGGGTCTTAAAAAGTATATCGTAGAGGAGAAAAAAGAAAGAAAAAAAGCCACGATCGTGAGATAACCTCCACAAAATTTCATAATTCATGTATTTCACTTGTTGAACTTTGTCATACGTGTATACTGTAGCAAGAGATCGTCCTGTACTAGCCTTTTACGTGATGACAGGAGTGAGAGGATTTCAGGATATATATATATATATATATATATATATATATATATATATATATAATGGCTTCGAGGAAGCTCATTTGGCTGATGGAACGTTGACTGAATCAGGCCACTTAGTCATGGACCCCAGAGCCACGTATCTCAATTTCGTGAGTACGTTCAGAATATAGCGTTCCCTCTCTCTCTCTTTTCCTATCGAGATTTTGGCAGGGGAAACAGAATGCCCTAGGCAAATGTAGAAGCTTCATGCAGTGTATAAATAGTTAGTGCTGAAATCGAGAGTGCTGTCTTACAATTGCCTCTTCGATTAATTATTCAGGAGATGCAGATATCACTTTGAAAATAAATTAGTGTCAAATTACAAAAATAAATGATTTCTTCATATTTATTAAGCTCATTAGACAAGATTATATATATCGTGTTTTGCCCAAATCACGTGGCCTGAATACGAAAAACAATTAAACGATGAATTTATCAAACGGGCATCGAGTTTTAAGTCCAAAATGATTTCAAGTTCAAAAAAATTTTTTTTTACATCCTTTTTCCCAAGTTTAAAGTTTTATTGTTTGTCTTATTGCAATTTATCATAGCTTTGTTTAAAAAAAGTTTCATTTAATTCTGTGACTTTGACGATTTACCAATCTTTCAAAGATTCGATTATTCAAATTTTCTATAACTAATTAACTATGAACATCGATAAATATTAAGGGGACTAAGGAGGTTTGAAATTTTATAAATTCGCTCACGTTCAATTGTTCGTAACGAGGCTAATGGTATAATCATTTTTTGCAGGTTTTTATAATAATAAAATTATCAAATAAGAAAATCCATCGAATGTTATTCTCAGATCAATAATATTGGCGTCTCCAACGCAAATAGGGCAAATTATGTGAAATCCGATTTTAAATTACCACGATTCCAGCAGAAGGGATGAAGATTTCGGAAATTTTCAGGGTTGTCCATTCCCCTCAGCCCTCCGCCTTTAATGATTATAACTGAAAAGTTGAAATTAACGAAACGACCAAAATGGCGTCCAAAAAACGAAAAAATTGGAAGAATTCAAATAGTTTTTTCAATCATAAAATGGTAATAACATTTTTGGTTAATCTGATTTAAATTATAGCTAATGGATTATTGTAGTGTCGCGCGACTCTTGTTAAAGTTTCAAGTTGATATGTTCAACCGTTCTCGAAATATCGTGGTAAAACCACCAAAAATATGTAGTTTCGAATGCCCAGACCATTTGGCGGAGATCTACCCTCGTTTGGTCTGCTGAGTTTCACACTACGATTCTCGTTCTCCTGACCTAAATCTTGTACATTTTGAAAAAAAAAAAAAAAAAAACAAATGGGGTAACATCCTGTTTGTTCGCACCCCTCCGTGTCTTTAGCGTGAAACGAGTATCGAAAAATACTTGTAGGCATGGGGGGGTGAGGAGGGGATGTTGGTGCGACCCTTAGAGGCACGGAGGGTTGCGAATAGGCGCAACCCTTCGGATTGAATATCAATGAATTATTATAATTAGCGCTTATAATTGTTTATCAAGCGTTCATCTTTAAATATCTTTCGTATTTATAACAATTACTCATTGTCAGTAGAAAATCCATGCGTGGCCCGCCATCTAACGGCTCGATTACGTACTTATATCGACTGGTCGAAGGGTAACCTAGGCCTGAACGAGTTTCGGCAAGTAAACCCGTATGAGGTCGATTTCAATTGCCAAAGGATCAATGAAAATTCCATGGAGTTTCTCCATTGGACTTTATATGATAATTGGCAATGGTTCATTTTTAAGCTAAGAGTATACAGAATCAAAGTTAATAAATATTTTTAGTCCCAGGAGGAAGGGAATATATTATTACGTCACTCTAAAAGAGAGTGATAAACATGATTTCTCTCCTCTGCTAAAAAAAAATAAGATCGCGTATCTTTATGAATTTTTAAGGGATGATTCTTAAAACTTGCAAATTTTTTTATTTTCCCATTTTTTTTTGTTATATCGAAAGATATAAATATCGTTATTGCGGCGGCAAGTACATAGCGATTTATTCAAAATTTTAAACCTTCCTAGTTGCCCCAATAAATTTCACTGCAAGAATCACACGGATCATTAATGGAGTATAAAAATTCAATTTTTTATTAAATTAATCATTCGAAATTTCTTTTCTTCTTCATTATTATCGTTGTTATCGATAATATTGTGTGACTGGAGGCAAAATATTTTGCTGATAAACTCGATGCTATTGTTTTTTTTTTATTCAATAAGATGAGAAGCATTCGTCGAGGAGCGTGAGATAAAGTATTTTATAAACCTTTCAGTCACTCGGCTTTCATGACAAGAAACGTAAGAATCGTCAACGTGATAATATCGATGGCTCTAATTCAGAAGGGTCCATAATCCATGCTCAAAGACAGTCTAATACGCCCTTGTGACATTAAGTCATTGATGTATACGACACTGAGCCACCGACTCTTTGGTGAATGTGTATCGAGAAAACGAGATCCTTTTACTCTCAATAGAAATTTTATACATGTACAGAGACATCCTTGCAATTTCTCGTACTGGAAAGCCAGCTGTGAAAGCTTTCTCACCCCATTTATGCTCCTTGTCGTTTCTCACTCGAGGAGTGCAAATATTTAAATCGCACGGATTTAATGGACGTTGCATCGATTTTTTTACTACTGTTTCATAACACGGTCTTCATCCCCTTGTGAACTAAAACTATGATAGCTTCAATCAGATGACAACAAAATCCGAGGTCGTCAAAAAAAAAAAAAACATTTGTTCATGAACTTTTCATTTTATTTTTGTTCATTGAACATTTTTTCAAAAAAGATCATGTCAAAGATAAAGATACTTAATCATTCGAGTGTAAAAATTTTGGTGGATAAAGTTGTACGTTGCACGAGATTTGCAAGCGATAAATGTTTATTTTTCATTCATTTAGAAATCTGTAATTTACTTTTGTCAATTGATTCAAAGTTCTGATAACGATATTTATTTTCGATCAATTTATACATCGTCAGCATTATTATCAATAATTATGGATTATAAATCAACATCAATGCAGTATTGTCAACAATAATTAGACAAATCCTTTCAAAGATCGAATTAAATGGCTTACAGAGCAAACCATGACATATCCATGTAATCTCTGGATTGTTTTGTAGGATGGATATTTGCACGAGATTTACAAGCGATAAATGTTTATTTCTCATTAATGTAGAAATCTGTAATTTACTTTTGTCAATTGATTCAAAGTTCTGATAACGATATTTATTTTCGATCAATTTATACATCGTCAGCATTATTATCAATAGTTATGGATTATAAATCAACATCAATGCAGTATTTTGTCAACAATAATTGGACAAATCCATTCAAAGATCGAATTAAATGGCTTACAGAGCAAACCATGACATATCCATGTAATCTCTGGATTGTTTTGTAGGATGGATATTTGCACGAGATTTACAAGCGATAAATGTTTATTTCTCATTAATTTAGAAATCTGTAATTTACTGTTGTCAATTGATTCAAAGTTCTGATAACGATATTTATTTTCGATCAATTTATACATCGTCAGCATTATTATCAATAATTATGGATTATAAATCAACATCAATGCAGTATTGTCAACAATAATTGGACAAATCCTTTCAAAGATCGAATTAAATGGCTTACAGAGGAAACCATGACATATCCATGTAATCTCTGGATTGTTTTGTAGGATGGATATTTGCACGAGATTTACAAGCGATAAATGTTTATTTCTCATTAATTTAGAAATCTGTAATTTACTGTTGTCAATTGATTCAAAGTTCTGATAACGATATTTATTTTCGATCTATTTATACATCGTCAGCATTATTATCAATAATTATGGATTATAAATCAACATCAATGCAGTATTTTGTCAACAATAATTGGACAAATCCATTCAAAGATCGAATTAAATGGCTTACAGAGCAAAGCATGACATATCCATGTAATCTCTGGATTGTTTTGTAGGATGGATATTTGCACGAGATTTACAAGCGATAAATGTTTATTTCTCATTAATTTAGAAATCTGTAATTTACTGTTGTCAATTGATTCAAAGTTCTGATAACGATATTTATTTTCGATCAATTTATACATCGTCAGCATTATTATCAATAATTATGGATTATAAATCAACATCAATGCAGTATTGTCAACAATAATTGGACAAATCCTTTCAAAGATCGAATTAAATGGCTTACAGAGGAAACCATGACATATCCATGTAATCTCTGGATTGTTTTGTAGGATGGATATTTGCACGAGATTTACAAGCGATAAATGTTTATTTCTCATTAATGTAGAAATCTGTAATTTACTTTTGTCAATTGATTCAAAGTTCTGATAACGATATTTATTTTCGATCAATTTATACATCGTCAGCATTATTATCAATAATTATGGATTATAAATCAACATCAATGCAGTATTGTCAACAATAATTGGACAAATCCATTCAAAGATCGAATTAAATGGCCTACAGAGCAAAGCATGACATATCCATGTAATCTCTGGATTGTTTTGTAGGATGGATATTTGCACGAGATTTACAAGCGATAAATGTTTATTTCTCATTAATTTAGAAATCTGTAATTTACTGTTGTCAATTGATTCAAAGTTCTGATAACGATATTTATTTTCGATCAATTTATACATCGTCAGCATTATTATCAATAATTATGGATTATAAATCAACATCAATGCAGTATTGTCAACAATAATTGGACAAATCCTTTCAAAGATCGAATTAAATGGCTTACAGAGGAAACCATGACATATCCATGTAATCTCTGGATTGTTTTGTAGGATGGATATTTGCACGAGATTTACAAGCGATAAATGTTTATTTCTCATTAATTTAGAAATCTGTAATTTACTGTTGTCAATTGATTCAAAGTTCTGATAACGATATTTATTTTCGATCTATTTATACATCGTCAGCATTATTATCAATAATTATGGATTATAAATCAACATCAATGCAGTATTTTGTCAACAATAATTGGACAAATCCATTCAAAGATCGAATTAAATGGCCTACAGAGCAAAGCACCACATATCCATGTAATCTCTGGATTGTTTTGTAGGATGGATATTTGCACGAGATTTGCAAGCGATAAATGTTTATTTATCATTAATTTAGAAATCTGTAATTTACTGTTGTCAATTGATTCAAAGTTCTGATAACGATATTTATTTTCGATCAATTTATACATCGTCAGCATTATTATCAATAATTATGGATTATAAATCAACATCAATGCAGTATTTTGTCAACAATAATTGGACAAATCCATTCAAAGATCGAATTAAATGGCCTACAGAGCAAAGCACCAAATATCCATGTAATCTCTGGATTGTTTTGTAGGATGGATATAACATGACCGTGCAAATTCATTGGATTTGGGGTCTTGTATGGCTCATATTTGATCGAAGGCTTAATTAAATCTATCGACATGGATATTATCCATATGCCTGTTAGATCACAATGCATTTTCGATATTCCGAATCCACGTATTCCGTTTCTCGTAACTATACAGGCAAATCATTCAATTACAAAGGATCACAGACAAGTCCATTAAAGGAGTAAACTTTCGTTAAACCAGCAAAATTCAATTTTATCGATAATATTGGGTGATAAGAAGCGGAATATTTTGCTGATAACCTCGATGCCTTTGTTTTTATTTTGACTCAATAAGATGAGAAGCATTTCTCGAGAAGTGTGAGATAAAGTATTTTATCAACCTTGAAGTTAACTTTTCACTGACAGTGTAAATTCATCGGATTTGAGATCTTGTATGGCCCATATATGATCGAAGACTTAATTAAATCTATCGACATATATATGTTATTTATATGCCTCTTGGATCACAATGCATTTTCGATATCCACGTATTGCGTTTCTCGTAAACATACAGGGAAATCATTCAATTGCTAAGGACCACAGACAAGTCCAAATGGAGTAAAACTTTCTTTAAAACGGTGAAATTCAATTTTTATTAAACGAATCATTGAAAATTTCTTTACTCCTTTATTATTATCGTTATTATCGCTAATATTGGGTGATAAGAGGCAAAATATTTTGCTGATAAACGCGATGCCTTTGTTTTTATTTTGACTCAATAAAATGAGAAGTATTTCTCGAGAAGGGTGAGATAAAGTATTTTATCAACCTCAAAGTTAACTTTTCACTGACAGTGTAAATTCATCGGATTTGAGATCGTATATCTTGTCTAAGAGACATATATATTATCTATATGCCTCTTAGATGATAATTCATTTTCGATTTCCCGTATCCGCGAATTACGTTTCTCGTAACCATACAGGGAAATAATTCAATTACGTGGATGCAATCAACAGAGAGTATCAATGAACTGGCGTGGAAGGGAAGTTACGTCGGGCCTGAAATATATATATATATAAGCACACATTATTATATCATAACCACGAGCACGACTCCATCTATGTACAAACTGCTCGACCATCTTGACGTAAATGTTTGCTTAAGTGATGAGAAATTTGATGACGATTCATCTCTAGCATAATGTTAATTTTGATTAATAACAAAATTGTAAATCTTCATTTCGGCGCTTTTCACGGAATAATAATTTACTATGAATTATAAATTTTTTCATAATTTTCATTAATTGCTAATTTTAATTCCATCATCTTCATTAATGCATTTATATCAATGTTTTATCTACATTATTTTATAAAGATGATGGATGTTATTTTTAATATTTTTTTATTTTTCCTCTAGAAATAATTTTTCTAATGATTTTCCATTAAAACGCCAATATTTTCTATCATTTTTTTCTCTTCACCGTGTCAATCTGATTTTAAACTGCACTCTACGATTTTGTATTCTCAAAATACATTCTTGGGTAGAAATATCGATGGATAGGCAGACGAGAATTTCTTGTTTTTGTTCGAAAAAAAAAAATCGAACAGTATCAAGAGAGGTGACGATTTAAGGCTAGAAGCTTTGCCTTCACCAAGGAGCTTTCACGGAATTAACGACAGGTAGAGTGTATTTTCAGAGAGCGATGCATTCAGCAGACTGAGCTTTCGCTGTTGTGTAGATCGTCTGAGGGATTTCGAATAGCTGATATATATATAGTATATGCAGATTATAATGAAAGAGAAAGAGACAGAGATATAGAGGACCGAAAGCTCCGCCACCTCGGCGTCGTCTACCGCGAAACATTATTGATCAAAGTTTCCTGCAAGTTTCATTTGATGCTAAGTTTTCGTGTAGTCTCTCACTTCGTTAGGCTCAACTCAGTAGGACGTTATAAATATTTGTGTATGGGTCGTTCTAGCCCAATTCGACAGCTACTTGACCGTCACGTTCGGGAATTTGGTTCCCAATTTTTCATAAGATTGTTACAACTCAAAAAGGCCTGCAGTTTCTTTTTATAATTTTTCTATGAACAGCCCTTATTTGATGATAATTTAACAAAAATTAATACGAAGCAAAAAGTTATGGAAAATTTAAAAATCGAAATAAAATAAATTGTGTTTTAGATATCAAAATTTATTAAGTGTATCCCAGAGTAGGCCCAGATTTGGGCTTATTTTTTCTTATCATTTAACTGTGGGAATATCATGAAAAAAAAATTAGTACCAGGCCCCGGTTCACTCTGAGTTGTAGCTTGAAATTTTTTTACATCAAACACAGATTTTTTGTAATTTTTTAAAGTATGTACTGTGATATGTAGTGGGTGGTAATTAAATTGTTCAATGCCCACGTAAGTCTATGAATATTTAATGAATGAATATATGATCAGAGGAGTGGATGTTATTATTGAATGGATGTTGGGGATAAACTCGATGTTAGTTTTAATTAGATGGATGCTGGAGTTAAAATAAATCATCTTGCGATGCTCTCGGGGACTGTGAGCCATCAGGCCCATTATTTTAGCAAGAGATTTGTATTGCTACGTGCAGCTGAGGCTGGGCATAGAGTGTGTTGGGTCCAGCATGGACAGTGGGACCGAGATTAAGGGATGTAGATAAGTGATTTAGCAAAAAATAATATTAGGGGCTGATGCTGAGGTGTTGGGATGAAATATGGGAAAGATTCAGTTAGAAAAAAGGGAATTGCAGGGCCATGGCAGTACTTATGCTACTTACGCTTTATTGAGCTTTGATGCTTTGGAATGAAAGGATGTTTGAAAAATACGAAAAAATTTGGACAAATTCTAGGTCAGGTAGCAATATTTTTAAAGCACGTCCCGGAGTTGGCCAACGTAGGGTCCCATTTACACCAAGTATATTTCGAATGAAAAACAAAAGAATAGATCGAAAATTTTGATGTCTAGCGCAGATGTATTGATTTTTTTTTTTTGGATTTTCAAATTGTGACTAAAATTTTTTGTTTCGTGTAATTTTATTTTAAGATCATAATTATCAAATAAGAGCTGGCTAAAAAAAATCTACAATAAATAACTGCATGTATTTTATGCCTGTGAAAACCATGTAAAAAATTGGGGATGAAATCTCAGAGGGGCTACTCTTTTAATTTTAGCTAAAATGTCCCATATACATATATATATGTATATGTGTATGTACACCGTAATTCTGGAGAGCCTCGGAGCAAAAGCTTTCATATAGCTCGTAGCGCATCGTACTTTTGGTTAGATTCTCGCAATATCGAATTTTCCCACGGTTGATTGGTCCGCGAGATAAAGGTGGCTATGGCTGGTGCTAATTTCGGCACCGGAGCCAACCGTATATTCAATCTAATTAAAATATATATTTATTATTCGAGTCAATTAAAAACTACTTAGGACTTAGAATGAAGTAAAATCCGCCAATTTAAAAATTGAGGAATATCAAATTTAAAAAATTGTATTCAATTTAATTTTATTCTGGAAATTTGATGATAGAGAAGTTTTTAAATTTCGAGCATATTCTTAGGTAATTGAGAAAGCTTTTAAAAAAAATTAAGTATGAATATATGATGTATATATTAATAACCAGCTGCCGTGGCGTAAAAATCACATTTTTGTCCTTATGCAAATATATATTGTTTCGTTCTCCGTATAAAATGCTCTACGAATTACTTTTGATGTAGGATCGTGTAAGTTTCTCACACGCTGTTAGCGATACACTCTTGGATATAAGCGTTGTGCATGCTGACGTCTCTTGCATGCGAAATTCTCATATATATATATATATATATATAGATATATATATATATATATATATATATATATATATGTGCGAGTGAGCGAGCGAACAAACGAGTTGCAATATCGAAATTACGTTTTCACCGCGTTGGCCCAGCAGGCTGTCTAGTGAACAGACATGGTCCATTGCTGCTGCGCTACTCCAAGCTTCGTAAATTTGAAAAATGGCATCTTTTGTTCTTCGTCTTTCACGATGCAACAGCTGCAATTTCGTCGCGTCGAGAGCGAGAAAAATAAATGGAAGTTTGAAAAAAGAAGGAAAAAAAAAAAAACTAGGAAAAAAGTTGAGAACGGAAGGAGAAGAGTGAGAGGAGAGCATAGTTTTAAGGAGAGAGATAAGATTCCACCTGGCAGACGGCCGAGTTTTGGGCTGGTGAGCTCTCGAACGCCTCCCGCGACAGGGAAAAGTCTCTTGACTCTCTTCCAGTATAACCAGCAGTGTCCTCTCTCGCGTATACTTTTCTCCACTCCTTATTTTTAGTGCTAAATTTTTTTAACGCTGTATATGTAATATAAGGGCTTTTCACGCCAAAACGATCTACGTCTGACCCTCATAGACTCTAAAATTTCTTCGATGATTCTTCATATTATTTTTGCAACTCTAAAAGGCACTTCACTTTTGTTTCATAGATTTTTTCTAACGAATCGTTATTCTATGATACATTTGATCAAATAATTTTCTATAAAAACACAAAGTTAGGCCAAGTTTAAAAAAATGCAATAATGTGATAAAATTCTTCATCAGTTATTGAGATAGTCAACTTGGAGTCAAGCTTTTGTTTTTTGAGACTTATTTTTTGAGAAAAAAACGAATGGATAATTTCTCCAATTGTTCAATTGTTCTATCCACAATGATTCTGAAATAATAATAATTATTTAATAATAATAAGAACACCAACAACAATATTAATAATAATAATAAGGGTAAAAAAAAAATTTTCGAAAAAATTGACGACTTTTATAGAGTAGCAACATTGATTTTAAAAATTATATATCTCATTGTGGACGATAAGAGTCAAGATTTTGACGTTTTGAATTAGAATGCCTTCTATATCACGCTATGGATTGTCTTACCACATGAAAAAACCTAGATGATAGAAGAAAACCCTGAAAAAAAAACTTTGTTCCTGGAGGGAAAGTCAAAGCCAGAAAGGAAGGGAAGTTTCGTAGGAAGCAAAAAATGGTAGAAGATTGAAGTAGCAAAGTTATATGTCGCAGACAAAAATATCTGGTCCGCTTGGTCAATACTTTGTCTTTTTTTTTCACGTTCTTCTCAACGTTTCCGAAAAATGTTCCGGTGATATTTCATTCAAAGTACTCGTAGAATGAGTTTTGTGCCCTGCAAGAATTTACAAAGAAGCGAAAAAGAGTAAAGAGGCAAAAAAGAGTATCGTGAAAAATCGAGTCTTTTATTTATACTAAATACATATAATTTTTGAAAAAGTTAGACTAAATGTACTTGAAGAAAATGCAATGTATTGGAGTGTTAATCGAACTGTTCACTGACAGGGCAAATCGAATTCATTCAAACCAACTATATTTTAATTACGCTGATAAATTCCATTGAAATGAGTATAAATTTTGGCTCATTCAAATAAACTCTATTTATATTAAATCAATTTTAATTGATCGAGTCAATTTCAGAAAATAAATTTTGCTCCATTCTAATGAACTTTCATGTAATAAAAATAATTTTAGTCAATTCAAATTAGTTTAACTCAAATTAAATAAACGTTGACGAATTGCAATAATTTTTTTTTTTACCGTAAGTCATATTTTTTTCATTCAATAAACCTTTAATACAATTAATTTTTTTTTTCACCAAAATACGAAAATATTCTCGACACTGCGGGTACAGAAGAGAAGGGCCGATTATCGTTACCCGCATAGAAAATCGAATTTCTACTGTAGCTGCATCCGTTAGGTCTATCATTGCGTTCTCTGGTGCTCTGAAATTTCTGTATTCCGAACGCACCGCCAATTAGTGATTTGTCCCATGTTCGCCAAACATCTATGTATGTAAATGTATATATATATATATATATATATATATATATATATATATATATATATATATATACATGCATCGCTCTCCGTCCAAATCTGCTATTCCACTCGACGTGTTACCTTACGTGACCACCAAACATTTGCCATTCCCGATCGATCTGCAAAAAAAAAAAAAAAAGAAAAAAAAACAACAACAAATAACCTGACGTTTTCTCCTGTCATTATAATATTCCACCCTCGTTACAGAAACGACAAAAATTTCGATTTATATTTTTTTTACCTATATTTATGAACAGATACAATTGCGGGGCTACATTTAGACCATGATAAGCTTCGTGACCATTGAAATATGTGACCTTCGACTTAGTTGACGTTTTTTAAGTCAAATTTATACTTTATATGCATTTCCAGTGGGTCACAGTAGTTTGCTTAAAAAGAAGGCTGGTACGATGCTTTGCCTAAACCAGAGAGTCTATTTGGGAATGTTTTAAAAATGTAAAAACTGCATTCAAAATAAACTTTGAATTGAGTTAACATATGCAATTATCCATTTTTGGTTGGGCAGTCGGGGAGGCTATAGAACAAATATAAGGAACCTTCAAGAGCTCTTTATACCGGGGCCTTATATGAATGGTTCGAATGAAGAGGGGGGAGTACCTTCTGACAGAGAAAAGAGCATTTATTGAATATTAACAATTTTTTTTATTGCAAATGATTAAATAAATATTTAGTTATTTTCATCAAATTTTAATTAATCCAAATACGATTTGCAATAATCATTAAATGGCTTTTCATTACTTTGATTGACTCGATTAAATTCTGACATTTGGTAATAATGTAATATTTGTTAACGTCGAATGAACTTTTTGCTTAGTGTGGCGTTTCCCCATGGGGCTTTGTGGATCCTTAATAAAAGTCTTTATAATGATAAAAAAAAACAATTTATATATTTATAATTAACCACGTTTATATATAATATATATACGCTCTTGCTGTAGTTCAACTCTGACTCAGCTTCGCTCCAATGATTTTAATTCGCGAATTTCGCATGGTGGGACCGATGTGAAAAGCGACGATGTGTCTCTATGTGTATATAAAGTCGCAAACTTGGTCGTTAAACCTCCGCTTTCGTCTCCATGGCTCTATCCCTGTGCAAATGTTTCTCTCGTGCACAAACACGACACATACACGATACTTATTATATATGTATAAACTAACGGGAATTCTGTGTACTCTGTCTCTCGTTTTCAACATAACCGTACAATCCATCCCTCTGTCACTAACGTTACCCCTGTCACGTTCGGTGAATAACGTGGAAGTGTAAACAGTAGTACGAATCAACGTCCGGACCGATACGCTGGTTTGCGTTCGCTTTCACGTCTCTCACTCGCTTTCTCCACCCCCCCCCCCTCCCCCCTCCCCCGCCCCACGCCTTACTCTTTCTTGTCTCGCTCGCTCTTCTTCGTGTTTCCGACTCTCTACATTCTCTGTTTGTTTTCCTCATCCAACTTGAAGCTTACTCGTTATCCATTATTAATCTCGATTCGACATTCACCAGTTCACTGCCTCCCCCTTCCTCCGCAAAGCCCACAAGTTGCCTTGATCTGATACCTTTTGCACCCCTCGCGGTTTCCATTGCCACGTATCTTACTGTGCTTCTTCTGCACTTACTCTGCGCATTGCAAACTTAACTCGGAATGCAATCAATCAATCCTTGGATCGTAAATGAAGTAGGTAACACTAAAAAATAACAAAAATTATGAGGATTATTGATGGAAATTATTGATTTTTTTACAATGTGGACAAAAGTTGGCTGGTTAAAATTGCGGTAATTAGGATTTTCGATGGAATTGAGAGTTTATTTTATGATAATTTTCATCGTACTCTTTCTATACCCTTAAAATGCTGCTGGATTCATTGGGCTACGATTTTTTAATGTCTGCTCATAAATTTTGGTAATACTTTCCGTAGCTTTTTTAATTTGATTTTGGCAATTTTCAAAGTATATACTCGGGGTCACAAAAACTGCACCTAAGGGTATTTTGTAAGTCTACGCGTAGCGTTTTCGTAAGATTCTTATAAATCCACCAAACAGGAGACCAAAGTTATGGCCTCTTGAAAGTCTTAATTATACGTAAAAAAATAATAATTTTTCTCGTTTATTTAATTCGTTAGAAAATTACTGAGATGTATATATTTATATAGCTACATGTAGCAACAAACCGTGTAATCGAACAGTCATTCGAGCATAAAAAGAGGAAAGAGGCGCTGCAAAATTCATCCTTGATACATTTATTTGTCTCTGACTGCCGGATCATCAAGTATCGCCCTTTCCGACCCTTCCTTTTAATCCCCCATAAGGAAGAAAGGAGAGAAAAAGAAAAGCTTCTTCAGATCCTTGAAGCCCATCGGGGAAAGATCGTCGTGAATTAACGTGTGTCCGTGAGAAGGGACTCTCTCTTTTCGTATATACGTCGGTCAGTTTTCTACCCAGGCGCTTTTCTCCATTTCTTTATCGTCCTTCTTCACCCCTCCATGCCCAAGATAAAAAGGTCCGGTGTGTATAGCGATACTGACGCAAACACTTTTGGCTCTCGTGTTGGCCTTTCTCGCTTGTAACCTCGCAAATGGCACTTATCTGGAATTGAAAAGATAGGAGGTAAAAGAGCTTTCTCTTTCTCACGTTTCTTTCTTTCCCTTTGTTTCTGCCACTCGTAAAAATAGAGAAAAACACCACCCCCTCTCCTTTAATTTTTTTTATTTATGGTTTTGACGTCAGCTTGGCTGAATGTCATCATTGACAATGTGGCTCAAGAAACATTATATATAGAATTTGCCCTCAACACTTTAGGTTGACTCGCTCCATGAACTTTATCACCCTTGTTATACTCGTGTCCCTTCGAACTACCCCCTGCTTTCCACATCGACGCCTCGAGTCGCACTGATCTCAGCCGGACAATTATGAAGCCCTAGGATGATCGATTAACACACGCTGTACAGTATTTAAATCAAGGAAATTAAATACAAAATACTCCAAATTAACCCTTAAATTCCACACTTCGCGGTCATCCACCTTTAAATTCTACACTGGTGCGAAGGTCGATTTTCGACGTGTATACTTTCGTCTTTACGAAACAAATGACAATAGAGCCAACACCACCTGCCAGAGAATGGATCTAAACATTTTTCCCATGAAGGAGATTCCCATCGATCCAAGTGGCGAAAAATATAAGTAGTGACTTTTTTGACTGCCTATGAAAACCTATGAAAAAAAGCCTTCAAAATGATTATATGATAGAAAATTATTATGAAAAAAATAGATTAAAGTAAGGACAATTGGGGCTCTTATCTATCATATATAGCGATTATTGTCAAGTAATCCCCACTAAAGTTTGTCCCCACTAAATGGGGACAAATTTTTAAAAAAATTCCAAAATTTACGAGCTTCAGAACTATGGAAAAATTATTTTCCTTTATAATTCGTATAAACAAATTCTACGCAATTATGTTTGCAACTACTTATTATTATTACTATACTTTCTTTATTTATCTCTCATTTGATATGAGTTAATTTTTAAATTTTTATTATTAGCTTGGTTGGCGAATCTGTTTTAAATGACCATTTAGTTTGAGCAATGTTCATTTCTCTGGTTCACAAAATCGTCGTTCGCGTCACGTCGCGATTGTGTTATTGTCCCCTGATTCTCGAATCTACCTCGGCATGACCCATCAGTGACGCCTTACACCGGGAATGCCGATAGCGCGGACGGTCGATCGTCGTAACGAGGTCTCTCGATGTCCATAGGGCATTTGCTTGATCAGCCCTCCATCCCTCCCGTGTATAATATATATATATATATATATATACATATATATACACATATATATACATGTTTGTATATACACACATATATATATATTTGTATATACATGTCTCGGCATCATTTTCGTCGTTCATCGTGTGTATATATATATATATACAAACAAACACACGCGCACATGCACATATACGTTGCCATATAAAGCAATCTCATTACTCTATCAGACTAATGTGTAAACCCTACCGAGCCCTTATCTGAGCAATCCGTATCTTGACTGAGGTTGAATTCATGATCCACGATTTGGAAAACGTGTCCGGCAAATAAACCGAGCAAGCCATTGTCAAGTAAATCTCGTCAGATTATCGACTGAACTCGACGTAATTATTGGAAAAAAAATCTAGTCAAGAAAACAAATTTTTATTATTTATAAAGACATAAAAATAATAGTGCCCAAATAACTCCAATAATTGTACGAAATGTTGTGATTATTTCAAAATTGAAAATTCTCAGGTTACGACAAAACTTGGACGAAATTAAATCCTTTAATCGTATTTTCGTGTAATGATTGAGCCTCTCGTTGAGAGAAGCTCTAATTCTCTCTCTCTCTCTCTCTCTCTGATATTACGAAATGAATTGGTCGTATACCGTGCGTGATACAAGATTATCCTTCTTCCGCCAGAGAGCTCTTACGTATATTTCGCATCCTTTACCCCGTTTCTACGAGAGAGGGAATGCAGCTTTTGCAGAATCCGTTAAAGTCGCCTTTTTAAATTTATTTCTCTGCTTTGGGGGCTCGTCCAATCCCATTCCATCCCTCACTCATTGCGATCTTATTCTCCATATTTTCTCCGAAAATACTATTCTGTATTTTTTATTTGTAATGGAAATGATTTTCTTCTGGAGAAACACACGATGATTGTTATATGGGAGAGAGAAAAAACGGATGAGGGAAATATTTATTGAGAAAAAAACTTGGGCTCATCGTGCTTTCATGATTTTTTATTTTTCTTCTTTTCCCCCTTTTTCTGAAACCCCCGTTCGATTATTTATCCTCTCAATCCATCTAGCTTACTCATTATTCACGATTTCACCCAGCAGTGAATTTACATAAAAGCGCGAACTTCGTAATGGCCTTAATAAAATACTACATGTATACATATAGTGCTTGGAAATATTTATGGCACGTAAAAAAAGTAACTTCCAGCTGCTGATTATCCACACTGCAGAGTTTTTTTAAAATTATGGTGTTGTCGAAGTTATTCAAAAACTACATGTTCGCAAAATTTTTCTTGTACTGCAAAAAAAAAAAAAAACCAATATATATGGTCCAGAAATATTTTTATTTTCTTTAAAAATGTCAAAAAATAATTGTTTTCTTTCAATTTTTCAACTTCAATTGAATTGTTATGTTTGTGTGATTCATTATGATTGGAAATGTTATGTTTGTGAAGGGTCTGTACGAAATTTCAACGCGATCTGTCCAATTAAAAAAAAAAAAATTGCCATTTTACCTTTATAGATAAATATCGCAGCGAATAATCCATATAAAATGTTGAAAAAAAAGCTTATAATGATCTTGTGTAAAAATAGCTGAAGCAAAATATGTGAGATTGGGAAAAAATGCTCAGGTTTTTTGTTACTAAACTCGTACTCGTGTTAACTAGAAAGTACAATAGTCATTATAATCATCCCTTAATCAGCTAATTGTATTTATTTTAATTGGAAACTTTCATTAAATCAATTCTACAATGATCGGCATACTTTTTATTCTGCTATTTCCAAAATGAAGTTATACAGAAACTCGATGTTCGCAAGATTTTTCTTGTACTGCAAAAAAAAAAACCAATATATATGGTCTAGAAATATTTTTATTTTCTTCAAAAATGTCAAAAAATAATTGTTTTCTTTCAATTTTTCAACTTCAATTGAATTGTTATGTTTGTGTGATTCATTATGATTGGAAATGTTATGTTTGTGAAGGGTCTGTACGAAATTTCAACGCGATCTGTCCAATTTTTTAAAAAAATTTTGCCATTTTACCTTTATAGATAAATATCGCAGCGAATAATCCATATAAAATGTTGAAAAAAAAGCTTATAATGATCTTGTGTAAAAATAGCTGAAGCAAAATATGTGAGATTGGGAAAAAATGCTCAGGTATTTTGTTACTAAACTCGTACTCGTGTTAACTAGAAAGTACAATAGTCATTATAATCATCCCTTAATCAGCTAATTGTATTTATTTTAATTGGAAACTTTCATTAAATCAATTCTAAAATGATCGGCATACTTTTTATTCTGCTATTTCCAAAATGAAGTTATTCAGAAACTCGATGTTCGCAACATTTTTCTTGTGCTGCAAAAAAAAAAAAAAAACCAATATATATGGTCTAGAAATATTTTTATTTTCTACAAAAATGTCAAAAAATAATTGTTTTCTTTCAATTTTTCAACTTCAATTGAATTGTTATGTTTGTGTGATTCATTATGATTGGAAATGTTATGTTTGTGAAGGGTCTGTACGAAATTTCAACGCGATCTGTCCAATTTAAAAAAAAAAATTGCCATTTTACCTTTATAGATAAATATCGCAGCGAATAATCCATATAAAATGTTGAAAAAAAAGCTTATAATGATCTTGTGTAAAAATAGCTGAAACAAAATATGTGAGATTGGGAAAAAATGCTCAGGTTTTTTGTTACTAAACTCGTACTCGTGTTAACTAGAAAGTACAATAGTCATTATAATCATCCCTTAATCAGCTAATTGTATTTATTTTAATTGGAAACTTTCATTAAATCAATTCTAAAATGATCGGCATATTTTTTATTCTGCTATTTCCAAAATGAAATTAGTACACAAAGTATCGAAGAAAATCGATTCTTTTGCATTTCCTACCGACAAAAACAATGCGATGGAGTTTCCAGAATGCAGAAGTGCAGTCTTGTATGCAATTCTAGTGTAAACACATATATGTCGGTTGTGTGCTCGCAAAGGAAAAACGGCGCGTTGTACACCCTGCGCTCTCCGTCCTGGTGGAGGGCGAGACTGAAAGCTCGCCCCACCATCCCCTGTTCTGTGAGGAAGGAAGAGAGGGGGTGGGTTTTGCGCGGCTCCGGTGGGGGGCTCGACTATCCGCGAAGCAGCAGTGCGACGCGACTCCGGCTGCCACGCGGTTGCCTACAAATCTTTCTCATACCACATCATACCATCGAATCTCTTTCTCCTCTACACTATAGTCTTGTTAGATAGTTTCTTTGAAAATAATAATAATAATAATAATAATAATAATTCAAGCAGTGCAGGGAGAAAAGTCCCGAAAGGTGGCAGAGGGGGGAAGAATCAATCGAATCACGTCATCCTCTGCGGTACGGAGATTGTGACAAGGATCTTGCTTCCTCGATACTATTCATCTCGATTTTCCTTTTTCCAATCTTATCTCACAAAAATCGCGCTTTGCTAAAGTTTTTTTTTCTGTAGTTTGTCGTGAAAAAAAAAAAAAAATCTTCATTTCCGACAGATATATACTTCGTGTGTGTGTGTGTGTGTGTGACTGTGCGTGTGTTTTAGTTGCGATAATAACATCGCGGATTTATCGTATATCGTACGTGTGAGAAATCTGTGGAGTCGTCTTCGTACTCGCAGAAAATATATACAATTTTTTGTTTGCATTGTGCATTTCAAAACTCAGAGGGTGAAGAATCTGAGGTGGGGTTGGGTACTAGGAAGAAGGGCAAAGAAGAGAGTGACAGCAAGATCGAACAAACACGTTACAGAGGTGAGCTTGCTCAAAATAATATTAAAAAAGCTGCAAATTGAAATTTGACCATTGCTTTCTCGTGGTTACCGCCCAAAACCCCCTTTATGAGTTTTATCAATTTTCGCTTCTTCACAAAGGAAGCTTTGTGAATGGGTGAAAAATACGAGGCACCAATGAGCACAATTTAATTTACAGCTTTTCCACTGCTCTTTCTATGTAGCAAATAAAAATACGTGGAGAGCTGCTTGAATTTGATTTTTGTCAAATTTTTCCATCCGATTATAAATTCCATAAAATTGGGTCCCCTTCAACAATCTTTGCTAAATTTCGGATAAATCATTGTCAAATAATTATTTAGTACTGAATTGATTTTATATAATAACTTTAATTTAGCTCCAAGTTAAGGGTGAAAATGGACTGCTTTTGATATTGTGAAAATTTTATAAAATTTTAATGGTTTGGCTTCTTCTCATTAAACTCAATAGCGAACAGACTTTCATGATCATACATTTGTGCAAAAATATTTAGCCTGATAGCTCGACAATTGCGTAAGTTATGCTCTCGGCAAGCAATAAAAAAAAAAATTTCAACGCGTAACATGTGAACGAGTCGATGAATCTTCACGAACATTATATCGAACGAAGGGAGATGGCAGCTCTACTTGTGTGCAAAATTGCAGCCCGGTCGGTCAAGCTGTTCCAGAATTATAGCAATTTGAATTTTTTGATTTTTCGATTTTTTTGGAACATTTAAAATACTCTGGCGCTGGCTTAAAGATGAAAAACTTTTCTTCGTACCAACAAAGTCTCTGTGAGGAAGCAGAAAAAACATTTTTTCTCTTATAAAGTTACCCCTTTTTTATAAAGGATTTGACATTCAAATATGGCGTGGCATGGAATATAAAAAGACATTACTAAATTTTTTTTTTTTCACAAATTATCTATAATAAATTGATCCTTCAGGTATCATCACTTTGAGTTCTCACCACTTTTTCCAAAGGATTACTAGCTCAAGAGGATACTTGAAAAAAAATTGTACGCTTGTTTTTCACAAATTGTCTGATAAAGTGAACCTCTCGAATTCAACACCCTAACGTTCTACTCTTTTTTTGTCAAACAGTCATTTGCTCCAGATAATATTTTTTCAATTCATAAATCTCCATTCTTTTCACAAATTTTTATACTTTCCACTCTTTTGCCAAAGGGTCTAACACAATATAAAAAAAAACACATTTGTCTAGTTCAAAATAATATTAGAAAAAATGTTTTACATTTTTCTACCATTCACGAATTTTCTTTCATCAAATGTTACTCAGGGATTCGAAAATTCAATTTTCTACTTAAAAAAGGAAATATTAAAAAAATACATATATATATTTTTTTCCCAAGTTCCGACTATGATAAAATGCACCTCCGTGATTCGACACTTTTCTACCCTTCATGATAAAGGGTTGCTTACTGTGTTTTTCACCTACGGTGATGGTCAGAACTTTTTCTTTGGTTTCTGCTTGTTTTTTTTTTCCCGCAAGGCATCTAAACACACTACACCTAAGGTGATCAAAGGAAAAACGAAGGCAGCGTGTATCTTTCTTTGCACCCCTCTCTGACGGAAATGTGGACAAAAAAAAGCTTTGAGCCTTTTTTGCAAAACTGTAAAAAAAGAGGGTTGTTATTTTCTGCTCGAGGCTCTTGAGTCCTCTGGCGATACGGAAAACTTTTGAATTCTCTTCACACACTTTTGTCGTGTTATTCACACATGCTCATGCACAAAATATCAAATGCAATATCATAGAGCGAGGTCGAAAAGTTTATTTTATTAAATCTCCAAGAAAAGGGGAAACGAGTTATTTAGTCGAGAAAACTTTTTTTTAAATACATTTTCGAGTCAATTATATATTGGGGGTCCCTATCTAAAGCAAGAACGTTAAAATATAACTTGTATACTAAATACAGCAGAATATCATTAGCGTAATCTCCTTTTTTAAATATCTTTTATATCTGGTTTTTTCACATACACAGGGATGAAACGTATCAGCCTGAATTTTCATATCTCACTGTGGGATCTCTCGTATTTTGCATGATCTTCCCGACCGAGAGAGAGAGAGAGAGAGAGGAGCGTGTAACGTCGCGGTTATTTGCCATCCCCGTCCTGCGGACACTGCCGCGTCAGCAGCACGATAATGGTGTTTTTCTCCCTCCTGTCTGGTTTTACTCATGATCTCTGATCGGCCCATTTTGTTCGTCCAGCGTAATGTATGAGACTTGTGAGGATGCCTCGATTACGAATGAATAGAATGATATAATTTTCGTTCTCATTGTTTCTTGATATTTTAACAATTTTGTTAATAATTTTGGGGTTGACTGAGCCAGATGATGCCTGAAATAGCCTAAGCATGAAGATCCTTGGCATTTTTCAAATAAAAATTCCGAAAGATAACTTTCCAAGCTAATAATCGGGTTTGTGAGCTTAAAGAACGTGACTTAAAAATAGAAAACGTCTAAAAATAAATATTCAGGCATATTTAATAAATATAAAAGATAATCATTAGAGATAACTGACTGCATAAAATTTGTAGCACAAGAAACATCCTAAAAGATAAACCTTGTCTGAAAACGAAAAATAAGGAACCTTTAATGATATTTGTCTGAATTTTGTATTTAAAAAAATGCTTTTTCGGAATAATCCCATTAATTAATTATTTGTTGTAATGTTTTCTGAACTATTGCAAGTTTTAGTTTTTTTTGTTTTGCTCTCGAATGTTTTCTTGCATCGATGAAACGAAAGAGCGGAGCTTTTATCGGACGGCTCTTATCAGTCTCGTAATTTATCTATCCCCTTGTTAAGCTTTTTTTTACCAATAGGCCTAGATGAGTAAAGGTGAGGGAAAAAAGTGTGTATCGACGAACAGGCGATTGAACGAGCGAGCGAGGCCGCTGTAGAGTATATGCCAATCGATAGAAACGAGAGAGAGAGACAGAGACAGAGAGACAGAGAGACAGAGAGACAGAGAGACAGAGAGACAGAGAGACAGAGAGACAGAGAGACAGAGAGACAGAGAGACAGAGAGACAGAGAGACAGAGAGACAGAGAGACAGAGAGACAGAGAGACAGAGAGACAGAGAGACAGAGAGACAGAGAGACAGAGAGACAGAGACAGAGAGACAGAGAGACAGAGAGACAGCGAGACAGAGAGGGAGGGAGGAGGACGGGGAGAGAGAGAGAGGGGGGGGGGAGCTCACAACCAGGAATGAAGCGAAGGATGACGAAGGTAAAACGTGCCCTGAAAGAGAAATTTTAGCAGGTGAACCGCAATGGGATAATGACAGGCCGCACCCTTACTCTTTTCACCCTCATAATTTACTTCATGAAGGGAAACCATTGCAGAGATTGGTTAGACGATTCCAAAAGAATATCAAGTCTTTGATCGAGCGAGCTTTCCTTCCTCTTATCTTTTAGACTTTTCTTTTGTCTACAAAGCTCGGTATCTCTCTTAGTTTTGCGAGGATTTTTTCAAAGGATTTTTTTCGCAACTGCGAATAACGTTAAAGACACAGCGGGAGAATTGCCAGAGAATGTGGAGAGGGCGAAGGACAAGAAGAGAGAGATGAAGGGAGGGATGAGAGAAAACCGCAATGGATCTTTTCCACCCTGTTAAAACGAAAAAACGAGGGTTGGAATCTTCCTTCTTTATCTTTACATGTACATGTTTGTATACAGTTTTCACCCTTGGACTCTCTCAAAGTGTTTTCACGTCCCGTGACAATCGATACCCAACCTCGGCTCGCTGTCGCCCGGCTCAAGCTCGATTTTCATTGTCCAACACACCCAATATTCCTTCATCCTCCATACTGCGAAAAAAAACTTTAAAAAGTTTTCGATCTACAGACCGACCTCTCCTTCTCACACTCCTGACCTATACCAAATTTGCGATCGTTCAGATTTTAAAGGGCACCGAGGGCGAGAAGACGCACATTTCGTGGTTTGAGTTAACAAGTCGGAGGCCAAAAAGAAAAGTTCTTGAAAGATTTACTATTCCTCCCATTTGGCTAGCATTGCTTAGCGCGTCCAGTTTCAAGTTCTTGACCACTTAAACTAAATAGATCTATAAATTTCATGCGGGCAAATTTCGGATATTTAGGGGTTGGGATATAAAAAAATTAGATGATATAATTCGTTAAATTATCAAAGTAGTAAATATTTTTTATCCACCAGATTTAGTCTGCCAAAAATGTATTCCTCAAAAGTAAGCTTTTTATTTTTTTGGAATACTCTCTAGTGACAGACGCACGTCTGACAAGATTATGCACAATCCCCGCAAATGTTGACGTCTGTACCAAGGTGCACGATGCAATTTATCAAATTTGCTCTAGGGGGGTATTTATGTATAAAAGGACCCTTAGTAATCTCAAAGCGCCGCACAGTCTCCATTAATTTTCTGGAAAAGCTGCTCGATCTTTGCTGCTGCTGCAACAGTACTAATCTTCCTCGTTTTTTGCCATCTATTTTCATGTTTCTTCCTTATTTTTTTCTTTTTTGTTTTGTCATTTTTACTCCGAAATTTTTCATTTAATATCTTACGTGGGATGCAAGAAAATACAGGAAGTTCAGGAATGAGAAAATGTCCTTTTTATTTTTTTATAGTTAATAATTAAATTTGATAGTTTTTATTTTATTTTCTTACATGGGACAGAAATTTTATCTGAAAAGTTATTCGATAACGAAAAGCTTATTATGCAGGACATAACAAAGTGCCAGAGTTCCTGGATTAATCGAGGACCTTCCGCTGGAAGGATCAGCTCTTTATTATATATCGTTGGCACGACGACTTGGCAAATCTGCTGCAAAAAGTCTCTCGTCTGTCTCATGCGGCTACCGGGAGGAAACTGTTACCGGTATCTTAAATCCGTTCGTTCTTTTTTTTTTCATATAATTTTCTGTTACCTCTTCCGTCTTCACTCTGTTTCTAACAGTGAATGATGTTGTCCGTCGAAGAGATAAGTGCCCGATTACATTTGCTGTTTTTTAAATGATTTCCGGACTTCAGCCCGATAATCGTTAAAATCGTTATAAGGGATAAAGTAATTTTTTCTGACGATTATTCAAGCTCTAATTAATTTTTTTGTTTTAAATTAATAATAGACTCATAATTAATTGATAAGATTATTCTGATTAATGGGAGGATAATATCATTGATGAATTATTGTTGCAATAATGATTTTTAAAAATGAATCATTTTATTATCTTAATTATTAGACATAATTTTTGTTATTAAGTGGAAATTATTATTATCTACGTATTTTTTATTGTTCGATGTAGAACACCAAATTCTCACAGAGCTCACGATTAAGCCATGAGAAAAATAAGTTTATTTGCACGTGACAGGTATAATGGTGCAAGTTTTTTTGGCATGCTTTCAAAATAGTTGACTCACTCGAGCCATTTTCGGCCTCTCATCTCTGTAGCTTCTCACCATGGTCTTTGGCGGTAAAGCCTGTATCCAGTATGCCATAATCCAGTCGAGAAGAGCTTTTGTCTTGTCACTGAATTCTCATTATTGGCGGAATTCGAAGCATTTCTGCAAAAGTTTTTTGTTCGTTTAGATCCTTCGTAAATGTAGTCACTCACTATATCTATATGCAATATATTCTTCAATACACACACACACACGTGCACGCACGCACGCACGCACACACATATATATATATATATATATATATCGTATATACTTGTCTGTGGAACTTTTTCACAATTTTCCTGAAGCGATCCTTTGAGGAGTTTGATGAGCAGGGGATATTTCTAATGAATATTTTAATTAGGAATACGCAATTAGTATTTCGGTACACATTGCCAGATGGATTCCCTCTTCATCGGTTCTACGACACATTCCTGACGCTCTGCTCAACTAATTTCAGCAAATATATATATATATATTTTTTTTCGTTTAAAAAATGAAAGTATTACGAGTAGTTAAAAAAATGGTTTTTGTTTCTTTCGAGAGATTTAAAGTTAATTTTATAATATATTTCAGGTATCAAATGTTCCATCTTTATTGATATTTTCTCTCCGATAAAAAGTAATGTGCAAATTTCAATTTGCACTATTACATTTTTAAATAAACGCAACTGTCCCAACATGTTTGGACCAACAATTGACCTTTGTCGCAGCAATATCACGTTTCCTATATAGCTTCCTCTGCATTCTCCATTCTCAATCACCACCCACGTTCACATGTCTCACCATTACGTTCACTGAAAGAGAGAGAGAGAGAGAGAGAGAGAGATTCCTTTGATTCCTCATCCACGTGTGATTTCACTTCTCAATATAAAAATCGAACGTCAGCCCAAGAGATCCTCAATAAACAAAAAAATTTTGAGCGTTTCAATCAGCATTGCTAATAAAATTGAACTAACGAGATAAAAAAACGTAAAATCCCATTCAAGTCTGAGCAAATATGTTGATCCACGAGAGTAGATATTATTTGAAGAATGAACAAATTGCTTTTCCACTTGAATTTTTCTCAAATTCGTGGTAAAATAAATTTTTCCTGCATTCCTATCAAATTCCTTGTTAGTTAAGTTGCAAATTCAATTAGTCTACTTACAATCTCATTAAAGTTTTGAAACGAGAAAAACTTGGAACTTGGAGTGAGAAAAACTTGAAACGTTTCAATCAGCAAAAGTAATGAAATCAAATCAGCGAGATTCAAAAAAATTCCATTCACTCTGACCAAATACGTTTATCCGCGAGCATAAGTGATATTTTAACGAAGAACAAATTGCTTTTGAGTTTGGATTTTTTTCACAAATTCGTGGTAAAATAAATTTTCCTACATCCCCATAAAATACCACAGACTTAAGGGTACTTTACATCCCATTGACAGTACTCAATTTTGTCGTTTTAGTTAAGCTGCAAATTTAGTGAGTTAATCTCATTTCGTCAAATTCAATCCCACATGCCCAATTTCACTGCTTTTCATATAACTTTTGACGCAAATTAATGAGATCAAACTCAAATGGGACATTGGAGACTCCGCACATAGAATGTGATTCAGGATGTTGACGTGTCCACAAACTGCTGGGACTTTTCCCTCTAGAATTATAAAATATATACAGATATACTAATTATAAGCGAAGTTTCATTTTGCGGTGATACGCCACGGTGTATAAGACGTGAAGCATCTCATCAGCTTCGTGTCACACAGAATTGGAGTGAGAGATAACACAGAGAGATAAGTTTTCTTGTATAGAAATGGTGAGAGAGAGAGAGAGAGAAAGAGAGAGATAAGAGGGAGATACGAAGAGAGAGAGAGACAGAGAGAAAGGACGTTGGTGAACCGAGACACGAAATTTCGCCTCTCTCACTTCTCGCTTAAAATGTTTTGTCAGGAGTTTCACGGTAAGAGTCGAGCACACGTTATGTGAGTGAGAGAATAGTGAAGATAGAAACGCGCCCTCTCTGGAACGAGAATACGTTAGCATTATAGAGTTGCATAAGCTTCGCACTCGGCATCAGAGAAATCCGAGACAAGACGAATGGCCGGATCTTCGTATAAGCTCAGACTGCTTGGATCTCTATGTATATATATATATATATATATATAATATTCATCCAGGTGATCCAAAAGTTCGAGGAGGATATAGAGAACTCAACTTTGGGACTTGATTAAGCTCGTAACTAGGACTCTGTGAATTTCTCACACTTGTATGCTCCATTTCAGCATCCAATGCAAGGATAGTCCCTGTGCGAACTTTGTGTCAGAATACCATCAGCTGCGATTGCAAAATATTCACTGATAATGGCGATTATTCTAGGATGTTCAATGGGAGACACATCTCCATTTATTTCCGATTAGCCAAGTGTCATTGGAGAGGAACTTCAGGGTTGGAGAATGATTAATGTTTCATGGAAAATATTCTTCATTGTTCCCAATTAGAAAATTTTCGCAAACTGTAAATATTTTCATCTTAAGAAATTGAGTATTGATAAATGGGGTTTGACAAGAAATACTTGCATTCATTAATTATTAAAAACTTATCATGACAGTGGAGTTTTCTGGAAATAGGTCTGTAATGATGTTCAATGAGATTGTTAATAGGAAAAAAAATTGTCAATAACAGGGAAAATATATTCATAAATTTGTAGGGATTTTTAAAACCACTTTGAATAGATAAAAAAGAAGACTTGAAAGACCGATGTTTTTATGGAATAGGTGCCGTTTCTCACACGATATGGAAAGGGTTATTGCAAATTAACCCTTTCGATTGCATAGTCATTGAAAGGTCACCGTAAGAATTTGCTTTTGGATAATGGGAAACTAATGGCATTAAACGTGAAAGGCTATCACTCATTTTCAATTGCACAATTATTAATTTTCCCATTTTCAGACAGTTATTCAATATGGATACTTAAAAGTCTCATTATTATTTAATAAAAGTTGGCATTGTCGTTAAAAATATGTTGTTCTTTTCAAATTGGCCAGTTACAGATATCGCCTACGGTGAATTCCCAAAGTTAACAACATTTTCTTAAGTAAAAAAAACCCACCAGTAGAAAAAACTCGTCTCGTTTTCTCACCCTCCCTGTCGTCTGGTCGTCGCGCCTTCGTAATGAGGGTTGATCCTACAACTGGGTGAGAACCGCAAGGCAAAAGAATTTGCCCTTCAAAATGCTTCGTCAATGCTGACGTGCCCGATTTTTTTTTTCACGTCACCAGTCAGCCTACTGTGAAATTCAGCGAGGCAGTGGAACCAGACAAAAACGGTCTTTTGTACAACAGACCAGTTCGATAGCTTAAGCTTTTGCTTGGGGCTGTGTAAGTTTTTCTTTCGTGCTTGGACTAAGTTTGGGACAAAATTTGCTGGTGTCGACGGCTGTTATTCGTAGTGCAAGAGCTTTCTCTCCCCTCTGGCACTCCCTCTTGTAAGAGTCACGCAACATAGAGGGTGCCATAATCCTTTAACTATACATGTATATAGAATTTATAACTTTTGCCTGCCTTTCCGTCTCGTGCTCTTTCATATAATATACACGTGGACACCACTTATATATACACGATCGAAAAATCTAATAACGGCAAAGAACGAATATCATAACATGAAGATCGGTTCCGGTATAATAAAAACTGCTGATTTTATTGGCGATACATCAGCCGTAAACGTTTCGAGAGATGATGGGAAACAGGCGACGATAACTTATATAACGAGTCAAAGTATGGGACAGATGAAAAAAAATAAGGAAGCTCAGAATTTATATATGTGTGACTGTATTTACGATCGCCTCTCTTTCGGAATGATCTGGATTAGAATATGGAATATTGATCTGGAATAGAAATTGGCGACGAAATTGCGAGCGGAATTAGCTCAAAGGGAAACGAATGAAAGAAAATTTGTGACCCAAGTGAATCGAGCACATAATGTGCTTTATACATAATGTCTTTGTGTACATCATTTGATCACTTTTTTCGGACATTTTTCGTATTCATTAAAAATAGACAATATGCCGCTAAAAGTTTCAAAATTACTTTTTGACCAGATAATTACGTTCAATAATTTAAGCAAAAGTTTTATTTTCAAAAAAGAACAAATTTTTATTATCTAGAAAAATGTTGAAAATTTATTTTTCAACTATATTGTTTCCGTCATATATATATATATATATATATACAGGAAGCTTTTTTTTCATTAACAGAAAATAAAAATACCAGATTCGAATGTTGAATTTCTTGAAATATTCAAAAAAATCGGCCAGTTGTATTTCGAAAAATTGTCTGTTCAATTTGCATCGTTTTCATAATTATTTTGCTATGTAATGGGTTCGAATAGTTTTTCAATCAAATTTTAACCTGCAGGGATGCTGGGAATTAAAGCTCTGAATTACTATTACGTAACGTCGGATCTACGCGTGTATGGAGCGACTGGACTTATATTATACAATTGCAATTTCTACGTCTAATTAACACGAGAGCTCATATATATAGTATATGTGTGAGCATTGATACATATAAACAAATATACAAGATGCGTGTGTATATATATATATATATCTATATATATATATATATATGTATACGGGGAGCGCAATTGCGTACGACATACGTTGGGCACGTTTGCAAGTCAAATTGATGCTCCATTAGCGTAGGGTAACACGTGTGGTACCATAGCCCACAGCCGTTCGTTGGGCCGAGCTTGCGAATTAATTTTCGACCAGACACATAAGGTACGAGTGCATAACTCAATTCGCATGGTTCGTGGAACATTTCCAATCTAGAATCTTCCCAATTGGTCCAACGGAAGATTGGTCGAAATATTGAATTTTCCGAATTGAGAATTCAATAACAATGTTGAACGTTTCACAACCATTGATAGATGGAATGAAAAAGATGGTTGACATTGATAATATTTTCTAATATGCTTACAAAAAAAATTTATCATCATGCAAACATTGTAATTAATTTGATAAAGATTTTTTTTGATCATTAGGTATTAATATTTTATAAAATATTAAATTCCCCTGGTCCCATGTGTCAATCTTCATATTTTTCAAACTTTCGTTTGTATCATCCATCTCTGTCTACTCTTTTACATATGGAAAAAGCTGTTCCTCATAAATAAAAAGTAATTCAATAATTATTTTCCAAAGTTTCATCAACAATTCAAAAACCTCAATGTTATCTGAAAATTTTATTGAAAACAATCTGAGTTTTGGTTTTTTAATGATGCTCCGATCTCCCTCAATATATAGCCACAAGACGATATCACGCAGCTCGTGAGAATGCAAATTCCACTTCAAACCTAATTCCAAATGACAAAGTTTATCATTGCCTGTGTAGATTTTTTCCTTATCGCCTTTATATTACGTCCTGCAGGAGCTAACCTACTGGTGGTATATCCAATGACAAGAGATACTTAAGAGATACACATTACCGCACTCATTCATTATCGTACCTGTGCTTACACTTTACCAGCATAGAGGATGTGACCCAAGCCTGTATACGTACTGAAACTCGTAGGTACTCGACTAATATACATCTAGCTCGATATCGGTTTAATTCTATCGGATTCCAACCGCGAGTTTATACGCCCGAGACCAGCTGTGCGTCTGCCTATCTATTGACTCTACCTACTTTTGCTCCCTCTCGCTCTCTCTCTCTCTCTCTCTCTCTCTACCTCTCTGTCTTTTGCTTTCTCTTCATCTCTCTCTCTCTCTCCCTCTTTCTCTTTCTCTCTGCCTCTTATCCTCTCTTATTCCCATACTGATTACTAATGTGCTTCTACCTGTCGTGCTCTCGCGGCTTCCAATTCCAAGTAGTTACAGCCGTACTACTTCAAGCCAATGTGGAGGTAGCCAGACTTGTACATACGTACACACACACACACACACACACACACGTACGCGTTATATCCCAGTTTTCAGTGAGTGCAATTTGGTTTGTTAGTACAATACCTCTATATACGTGTATATATATATATATACATATATATATATATATATATATACATATATATATATATATATATATATCGAACCCATTCTCTCATTCTGTTCTACACGGCATCAGTTTATGTTTCGCTGCAGCAATCCCAAGTTTCTCCCTCCCCTTCCACAAATACACTCACATGTGTGTGTGTCCCGCTCTCTCTCTCTCTCTCTTCTCTCACTTGAATAGTTTATTAAATCGATATCACCGCTTCAGTTGGCGTAATTATTTCGCCTAGCGAAACACTTTGGCACTTTCCATACGCAAAGCAGACATGAACAACATTCGAATGTTAAGCAATTCAATATAATTTTCTCATTAAATCATTACGAATAACTATTATAAAAAATGTTTATGTTAATTATTTCACTGGATGCTGAATTGGGACCTTTTGAAAAGGGTATTTAATAATTGGGTAGAACGGAAAAATTGTTTGATTCAATTTGGAATTTAATTTCGATCTGAAATTATTATTATTTTTTTTGCCATACGATCGTCGTCCATTTTTTGCTAGACAGCTTATTTGCATAGTTGAGATATCCAGAGCTTACAATTAGTAAAATTCTGAACGCAATTTCATTCTCGTGAATGCATCGACTCATTTGAATCCGATTATCCGATACTATCTCGTCGCTTGGTACGGTCACCAGACACAATCCCTGTCAATACTTCTAGTACGTATCGTTGTTTTTTTTTTGTTGTTGTTATTTCAAACTGCAAGATCCTGTTATCGGCTCGGAGAAGAACTCGCGGATAGTTGCAAGTGTTTTGAAGCGGCGAAAGAGATCCTCTTCTTCTCTCGTCGTCTTTTCTCAGCTCTCATGTTTTTTTTTTTTTTTTTCTTTTTCTTTCTCACGACGATGAGCTCATGCTTGTCGCTGTCAACGATGTGAAGTGGTTGTTTCTCCGATGCGCGGTGTACGACGATGTCTCTCGAAAAACTTAGGACCAGAGAAGTCTTCTTTGCTCTGGACAGGAACAACCCTTCCATTTGAGTATCTCGTGAGATACGTTTCGCTTCTTCCACTCAACCATTATCCATCCTACAGCTCGATCTCTTCCTCCCTTGTCGATTTATGCAACGCAGCTTACGAAAAACTTTTGTGATCCTTGAGTGATTCCCAAGTCAGAGGGATCTTTTCTTTTCATAAAACTCAAAGAGGCTGCCTGAAAGCATTGTGAATACCTTCGAGAGCTTACGAAACTCATGCACTTTTATTAAAAATTGAGCTCGTCCTCCCAGTCTGGAAGGGTCCTTTCCGATACGATGCTAGTGTTCCTTGGTTATAAAACTTTTTTTTTAACTGTCGGGAACATGTTTAAGTATCAGGGAAGCGAAACTTGTTACCAGTTAAAAAAAAGTTACATTTTTTCTTACAGGTGAAAATTTAACTTGAACCTTTTCGTGTTGAATAACATCATTTTGTTCGTGAAAGAAATTGGAATTTTGCATTAATTGGAAATCTAGGGTTATTTTAAAATAAAATACTCAATAAGCCCATGGGGTTTTGTCAGTTAATTTTTAGGGATGAAAAAAATGGCGAGAGAGCTGACGGTCAGCGAGAGAAAAAATTGATTTAAGGTGATGAAAGAAATCTAAATTATCTATTTTTTGTATTTTGGCTAAAAAAAAGTTCACTAAAATGGTTGCAACTTTCCGTCTCGACGTTGTTGTGACTACAAATTATGCTCATTTCCTTCGTAATCATTTAATCTTTAAAATGCTTTTTGCTTTATTAGGCTGTGATTTTTTCCAAAATTGTTGTCTATTTTTAAAGCAGAAACATCAATTTTTGCCATTTTTCAATATCATATCGATTTGGTTTTGATGATTCAAAAATACTGCTTATTAATTCAATAATTAACACATTGAGATAAACCGAAAAAGCATTCTTCAAGTTTAATCACAGCGTAAAAAAAAACCTACTTATCGGTCTAACTCGGTTTAACAAGGGCCAATTGAAAGTTGGACTTTTTAGACATTTTTCGGCTCGTGAGGAAAAAGGGGGAAATGTATTTACGTCAATTTTAATATGCTGGGCTGCAATGCGTTCTTTGATTGGAAATTTACGGCGAATTACGAATCACACAGATTTTTTTTATCAAAAATAGAAAAAAATCCATAGGAAAACACAAATATCGTACAATTTAAATGTTTTTTCTTTTATTTTTAATCATTTTAATCTTTAAAATGGCACTTGCTTTATTAGCCTGTGGTTTTTTCCAAATTTTTGGAATATTTTTGAAACAGAAACATCATTTTTTGCCATTTTTCGATATTCTATCGACTTCATTTTGATCATTTAAAAATACTGCTTATTGATCGAAAAATTAACACATCGTGATAAACCGAAAAAGCATTCTTCAAGTTTACTCACAGCGTTAAAAAAACTACTTATCGGTCTAAATCGGTTTAACAGGGGCCAATTGAAAGTTGGACTTTTTAGACATTTTTCGGTTCGTGAGGAAAAAAGGGGAAATGTATTTACCTCAATTTTAATATGCTGCGTTGCAATGCCCTCTTTGATTGGAAAGTTACCCCTATAATTACGAATCACACAGATATTTTTTTATCAGAAATGGAAAAAAATCCATAGAAAAAAACAAATATCGTAAAATTTTTATGTTTTTTTCTTTTATTTTTGAAACTGCATCAGTAACGCGCTACTATAGGCTATAGTAAAAGAGCAACGTCGTTACGGATGGCCCGTAAGCACGTTTCGTTCTCACCCAAGTGGATCCAATAATGTACCAAAGTGACAGTAATTCGATTAATACCGGAGTGATGGGACGCCGAGTTCCCGATTATCCATCTCTCGCTTCCTTCGCTCTCTGATTCAGGTTTCCTGCGTGAATCGCGTCGTTACGAACGATCAAGAGTTTCATTGTACATCCGATCCGAGAATTTCCAACTGTTTGATACTCGTGCACAATTCTGACATGACACAAAGTGATGTGAAAGGTCAACATAACGTTACCATTTTTTTTTTTTTTACAAATTTTCGATAGACATCATAATCAATCGGTCCTTTCGCTAAAAGAATAATAATATTTGCCAAGATAGCTGCCATTCTCTTCGACAACTTTTCGATAGATAAATAATTAGGATTTTGGATACAAGGAAAATTTATGATTTAATTAAAAATATAAACTTTCAATAAGAGTTTTGCCCGTAAAGTTAATATGAAAGTTGTCGAAAAGTGATCCAATAAAATGTTGATTTTATGTTGACCTGTCACACCACCACTGAAGTAACTCTGGGCTAAAAAAATACAGACAGTTAGTAAAAAAATAGACTGCATGGGCTGTGGAAAATTTTCCTGAAAATATTCTGACAGAAATCATTTCTATAAAATTATGCTAAATGTCTTGTATATGAAGAAAGAACAAAGGAGCGAAGCGTCTGACCAAATTAATATAAAAATACAAAAAAATAAAACCATAAAAATACGAAAACAGCCACTGCGAGCACGTTGGATAAAAAGTTGATCTCGAACATTCAAATTTTCTTTTTCATTTTTCCAGATTGCCTCACTCGCTTATTGGACAAGGGCCATGTAAGCGTTTTCTCTCGACCTCAAGCAGAATACACAAAAGTATATAAAAATATAAAGAAATAAAGAGAAACGGGTAAAAGTAAACCCGTTCACAATTCTCACCATCGGCTCAACTATTATCATATTCTTCCGTGTCTCTTTCGTCCTCGTCGTAACCGGAGCTCGCCGCAAATGCAGCTCTAAATCGTTTCACGCCTGAATTACTGGTGAGTACCCAACAAGCGTTTCTATACCTGTATATATATTTCAACTGCGAACACATTTTTCTCATCTTCCACTCGAGTGAAAATTGCGTCCATTTCCGATCAGTTTAAAGAAATTTTTATGCAACAGAAGACGAGAAAATCCCTAGGGGTGGAAAAATCGTAATAAATTATCGAGAACTTTTGCAGATTTTTTATAATTTCATTCTGTAATTTTCAACGAATTCTGCTATTATGGACGAAAAATAACTTTTGGAACTTACAATTTTTATTATGTTTTTTTTTTTTAAATTATTTTTGAGGAACCCTAAATGATTAATGTATTGTTGAACGAGTTCATCTTGAAAAGAAGAAAAAAAATAGAAAATTCAGAAAATATCAGATGTAAAGAGTTCAAGTGTTCGCGACAATGAGCAGGTCACGAGAGTAACGAGAGGCTGTATTGTTCATGTTCTCCTGGCTCGCTTTTGGTTTCTTTTAAACAGTTTTTTTTTCTCACTTTTTCTTACCATTCTTTAACTGGGTTGTTGTTGTCCCACTGCATGGCCATTGTCCGGTCACGAATGATTTTTCACCTTTGATCTTTTTTTAAATTTCTTCTATAAAATATCTAAAGGGAGTTGTGAAAAAAAAAAAATACGCGCGAATAAAATGGAAAAAATGAATGAACGTGGCACTCAAAAAGCAGCTAAGTAAAAGTTTCATCAGGTATGAGCAATTTTGCTATGCGTTTGCCGCAAATATAATTTGAACGTACGTGAGATGACGAACTTGTTCAACTCTCGAGGAGATGCACGTGCGAGTTCCTGCATCTCTCTCTCTTTCTCTCTTTATATATATATTTATTGGAAAAGGTGGAGGTTCCCCAGTGAATTTTTAAGTACGTGACTCTTTTTTGAACTTTTCAACGGGCTCAGATAGAAAAACCGTGTCGAACGGAAATGGCAAATCGAAAAAGGTATAGGAGAGAATCCTTTTCGTATAGATATGTGGGGCATTCCACGTGAAATTGGACAACTTTTATTTCACTCTTACTTCAGATTCCATGAAAATCAATTAATGTTTTCAAATTGTCAACGTGTAAAAGTGACGAGAAAAATGATTTTTCTTAGAGAACTATGAGCGTTTTCATGCCTTAAAGATTATTTAACAGTCCGATAAAAATAATGATTTGTGAAAGCTAATAGAAGCTAACCGTTTCTAATTTTCTGACTCACTATAGCGAAATGAGGAGTTATCGATAATACTTTTTTAATGGGTTAACATTTTTTTGTTTGCCTCCCAATCGAATTTTATTTGAATTTTTGGTCCAAAAAAATGTCCATATTTTTTGGGACTGAAAAATGGGAAATAAAATTATGTGAAAGAGTGATGAATTATTTACAAAAAAGCTATCTTTTTGTCTCACTAAATCTTCCAACTTAACTAGAAACTTTGATGGACGTTCTGTTAGGAAATTGCAAAAAATCTGAAAATTATCAGGTGCCCAATTTGACGTGGAGTGTCCCATCTATGTAGGAGTCTGCCGATACTGGCTGTAATGGGGCTGTCACTGTCAGAGGACACTTTTGCATTCGGGGAAGCTAGAGAGGCAATGAGTATGGTCGATTTTTATTTTTTTGCAAAGAGACGAGAATGACGACGACCACACTTCAGGGGGCTGAATCATAATGATGAGGGGTTGAATTTTTAAGGGATGAAAAGCCTTGCAAATGTTTAAAGGATGAGTTGATGAAAAGCCTCGTAAAAGTTTTGTTAGCACTCGCAGAAATAATGATCGATCTCTTAACCCTTCGTGGAAATAAAAAAATTTCCATGAGTTTCGAGGCTAAAGATTTTCTTACGATTTTTGTATAATGGCCGCGTCGACATTTAGCTCAGCTGATACTGTTGAAGAAAGAAAACGCGTTGATCGGGCTAGCTGGATTATTTTTTTCCTTTCGAGGTCTCGTTAAATCTGTAACTTTTCTCGCTCCCATTCGATCTTTTTTTAACCCTCCGTAACGTGGCTTGCTTGTATTTTTTTTCAACAAATAATTTCGCTGAGCTTACCGGTTTACGAAAAAAAAAATGAATTGTTCAGGTTTAAACATTTTTCATGATATAAAATTGACGTTTTTGTCGTGACTGAAGTTTTTTTTTTAAACTGCGCGAAGTGTTAATAATTGAGCACGATTATTACCTTTTTAAAAAAAGGCAGAAAAAGTTACCCTCGATTTCTTGCAATACCCGCATAACGTAGATAAGCAAATGGCTTGTCCACGTATGTTGATACCTCGACGAGTAAAAATCGACATTTTCCTTATTACTCTCGACTGGCCATCTTTCTACCCCTCTCTCTCTCTCTTTGTGTATTTTTTTCCACCCTTTTGTGCCCTCCAGTATTATATAAACAATTGATTACCTCTCGCTTCTGTACTCGCCGGAGCAATTTTCAACCCCGTTGTGGTCAGGGTGTTGAGTGCCAAAACGCGTAAAATGGGGAAAAAAAAACAAACGTAAAAACAAAAACAGTTTGGCCATTCATTTTGCTCCATTGTGGCCAAACGCATACGGGTTTTCTCCACTAATTATTATATACGGACATAAATATGAAGATATATTGCTCGAAGTTTCACTCAACCCTTTGACTCGTGATTCAAACTTTTCTTATTGAGCGTAAGAAAACATTTGCAGTGGAATTTTGAAAAAAATGAACGAATCATTTGGGGAGAAAAATACGAGTATGAATACAAATTCATATTAACAATGATAAAATCGCAGAGTAGACAAATGTTCTGTATGATTAGGTTAACTTCGCAAATTAATTAGTTAAATCCTTTAACTAGATTGAATATAAATAAACGTGAAAATTCAGCATCGGTGCCACAAAACACGTACAAGCTTTCCCTAATAATTTTTATCCAGACATACTTATAGGTGGACGAAATATGCTTAATTTTTTTTGTACATCGTTAAAAAATATGGACGGTGAAAAAAAACTCTATCTCAATTTACTCGAACGAAAAATTAAGTCTGACCATGTTGATAAAATTCCAGGGTAAAACATACTTGAAAAATATTTCAAGTTTCGAAATTAATCGATTTCGAATTTATTCATCGAATCTTATCTTAATGCATTTTTTTTCACCAAAAGGAGAATAATATTAAAGGGGTAGTTTTTTATCTAGCCCAGTTGGAAGCTCAAAAAGGCAGCAAGAAAATCAAAGAATTTATATTCCAGCCCTCAAAAAGTAAAAAAGTCAAAACAATTGGAGCTTTCGCAAGCAAATAATTAATGTAAGCAGATACGTCCCCTCGGTCATCTCTCTCTCGATCTTTCTCTCTCTCTATGATGTAACATGCAGTTGGCACGCGTGCAAAAAGCTCTCTCGCCTCTCGTACAATTCTCGTGGATATTATCGATTATCTTTTTTTATCCCTCATTATATTCAACCTCACCGGTAACCGCACGTAGCCGTAAAGCTCGAAGGGTGCATGTGCTGCTCTCGTCGTCCTTTCGAGATACGTATCTTTTCCTTCTCTCCATATGCTCGCCATACCCCATGTCGAGTTTATACATTTTTTATGTCCTTTTCCGGCAACTTGAACACAACCGTGTTGGAATGTGAGATGGAAAAAAAGGAGTCAAGTGCACATCTCGACAGTTGCCAATCTTTTTTCTCTTTTTCCCAAACTCTGTCTGTTGGAGCGTTTAACTGTACATTTTCCGGGGGCCTCCAATGAAATTCACGACGATTCTCGTCTCTTCAGAGCCCTCCACATCGTTATTCACTCGAGGATATTCTTACACACGTTTTTTTTTTTCATTTTTATTCGATAAAAATATACCGATTATCCCTCTCCCTCGTATTACAAACTCTTTATCACCAATACATACAACACGGTGCAAGTCCGCTATTTTATCACACTCAAAAGTAATTTTTTTCTTGTCAAATAAAAATGGATGGTTTGCCGTAAAAAAAAAGAATCTCGTCAGACGCCAAAATGGTGAACGATCCAGAGGTCACCACTGTATCATAGACGTCAATTTTTCAACAGCCATTCTTTTCCCATTTTTTCTAGCTACTGGACATAAAAAATTTAAACGTTGGCCGGGTTTTTGCGTGCTGTCCACTCATAGTTTTTTTGTACATCGCCCCTCTCAGCCTCTCTCTCTCCCTCTCTCTTTGTCATCAGTGAACAACGGGTACCCTCCATTATTTAGTCGGGGATTCCCCCAGGTTGAGCCCTTCTCCCTTTATCGCTTCTCTTCCGTACGAACAAATTGCGATGTATATTTCGTGCCTGACCGAAAAAAAAAAACAATCGATCATAAAGACACACACATTTTTATACTGTTTGCTGCTGTGCCTGACATGTGTACACAGAGAGAGGGAGAGAGAGAGAGAGGGAGGGAGACAGGAAAAGGATCGAGAAATCTCGCAAAGGGGCTTGACGGTGCGTCTACTGCCTCTCCTTGTTTGGAGGATACAAATAAGTCAACTCGAATTCTTTATATACTTGACTCGATTTCCCTCGGTCAACTAACTAAATCCCCTTAATCGATCGTCAGCGTGTGATGCACTGAATTTTTATTACTTTCCCAACCCTCAAAGGAGAAAATAAAAATTTCACGCTATTTTTCCAACGCGTATTTTTATTCAATGCTTATCATAACGGTTCAACAATCGGGAATTTACCCAAGCGTGGTGGTGCATCGAAAAAAAAGCTTTTCACATTTGTTCGCGAGCATTTACTCCACAACCCACGCAATTTCAACCGAAGCATTTTTCCAATGAGCAGAAATAAATATTGGAGTTTTCTTTCATGGGCTCGCTCGTTCGTTCATTTTTAATTTTATATCTCTCCCTTTTTCTCACATACTGTACCGTAAAGTATGAAAACACGCGTGAGGAATTGGAACGAAGGTATAAAGTCACATCTCGACGATAAAATCGATCATACTCTGGAAACGAGTGAGTGTAAGAGCTGAGGGCTGACTATAACGAGAGTTTATGGCGAACGTGAGTTTTGGACGCAGAAATTATAGAATTGAGAAAGATCGAGTCAGGAATTGTGTAAGATAAGAATTTTTAATTTTATTTATTAAACGTTATTTTCAGCAAAAAAAAAAATTCTACATATTTTGTGCATATATTTAAATTGAGAAGTTTTTTTTATATTCATTTTGAAGAAAGTAATTTTGTAATGTTATATTACGCCAAAAGAATTTATAGTATAGAATGGTGAAAATACAAAATAACGCTTAATATCTTTCACTCAAGTTCAATGTATTTTTAAAATGTCATTTCAGAAGCCCCGTGAATGAGCGTTCATAAATTTATGCACTTTCCCATTCATCGTACAATTTAAATCAGAAAAATATTTTACGTGGCTCCATAAAGTTACCACGTAAAAAGTTAAATGAAAAGAAAAACTTCAGTAAAATTTCATTTTGTGTTTTATCGCAAAAATATAGAAAAATTGTAATCTCCGATAGAATAATGAAGGGTGTTACTGGTATTGCCTCGTCGAAGACGTTGCGCGAAACTTTTTCAAAGTTTGTTATCTTGATAACGGTAAGAGTATAGCAGTAAAAAAAAAGTCATACAGATTGAACAAAAATTCGAGGAACGAGTATATAATTTTTTTGAATGAAAAAAAAAAACGTGTTCACTTCGACGTTTTGTCAATTTTTATTTTTAATCACAATAAAAATGCACTTTAAACAATGTTTTCGCACAACGAAAATTCTTATATAAAATGTGATTCATCCTATACAATAAAAGGTCTGATTATTATTTTTTTTCTATTGATGATAGACTGTTAGACTGATAGACATATATCGAGTTGAAAAAAATTGTGACCAAAACATTCAATATATGTCGAATTTTGAAAAAAAAAAAAAAAATTTGGTGGAGGAATGAAGTGGCTTAAAAAATTTGTTGTAATTGAATGTACAACATAGTAAAAATTCAAAAAAATTGAAGAGGGCCGAAGCAATTCTCGTCGTCGAAATATCTCATATCTATATACATAATACATATATATATATACACACAGCTTGCGCGCACTAGTCTACAAGTTTAATCCACGTATGAAGGCTAGCTGAGTTGGGGGATTTGCTCCCGTTCAAACTGCCATTAATTACTCCCCGGGGGTCTGTGCGACCGTAATTCCCTAATTGTAAGTTTTCGACCTTTACAGCAGCCGATCTTGTCGCTACCATTTGCCCATGTTCTTGATGCTCTTCTGTTCTTTTTTCTGCGAAAGAACGTGATAATTTTTTTTTCTACGGTTAGACTCCCATCGGGACTATATCACGAATTTTTATTTTTCCAGCCATTCCAGCAAAAATTGCTCATTCCTTATTGGAAAAAAAAAAAAAAATTTACATAAATTTCCCATTACAAACCGCGTCTCAATCCCTGTGAAATTCTTTTCTGCGACATTTTTTTTTTCCATTTTGATTATTATCGTACGAAGTTTGTACGCGAAGTGAAAATAAAACGTGTAGCTTTTTTTTTCCACTTTGCCAATAACGTGACAAATAAATTGTAGCGTTTCTGGACCGTGACAATTTCACTTTACATCCCAATTCATTCATTCTTACTAATAATAATAGTAATCTTTACAACGAAACGCGTTATTCAAATTTATTCACGTGACATATACGCGGTGACAAATTGACACGCAAGCCCATATGACTGGGTAACGAGTTTTGTTAACTCGAATTTGGCGAGTACCCGCGACGAATTTAACGAGCAGCAGTAATATTAGCGAGCAACGAGTTAGTTCTCTCGTTATGTTGGAATTAAATCCATGAATTTTCCTCTTGGAGCAACTAACTTTGTAGTTTTTGGTTCTACTTTTATGAATTCACAAGCAAAATTTTAATAAGATGAGAGGATGGCTGGATGACCACGTAGATTAGAACGACTAGGAGTAAAAAAATTAGGTTCGAGTCTATCCTCCTACCTTCCTCTCCACCCTTCCCACCTGCCCGCTCTGAACACTCAAAGCGGACACTGAAAATGGCCCCGGAGAGATCGAGAATTAGCTTCGTGACTCGAAACTATTGGAGTTAATGCTCTATTATCCCAAATTGACCATTGTAATCTTTGCCGTATCACAAAACCCACCATCCCCGTGGACGTCCTGCGGGAGTGCTGGAAAACTTTTTTTTTTAAATCGTATCGTAGAGTTTCGTGTCAAACTTCACTTTATTATATGAGATGAAAATTACCCTTTGATTTGAGGACAATCAAATTTGTATGAAACTAATGAAAAACATATCGAGCGCTCGAGTATAGCTTGAGAGCATTGCAAATTGAACTTATTAGAATTATTGTAATCTTCAAAGAGTATTTTTTTTTATTTTCCAAATTGCTTCTATTTTTCGAAAAAATACTTCCAGTTCCTTAAAAAATTGTCATTATTTCATTTCTATTTTCCGTTTTAAAGCTGTCGAAATTTTACTACACTTGGGAGAGAAAATTGTTAAGAATTACGTTTTGATTTTCAACAGGAGGGGACGCATCGCTTTTCATTTCAAATGAACATAAAATGGCGTGGTATATGGCTTCATTCAAATGTATATTAAAATCCCTTAATCTCGGTTGGCAATAAAATCTTGATTTGCATCTTTACGAGCAGTTGACTCGACACGACCTTTTCGTAAAGTCTTTTCGTCTACCATACCCTCGTCTCGTTGAGTTTGAGCAACAGTTCTGCTCCACGTGTCATCGACTTACTTTAAACTTTTCCTTTTTATTCTTATCGAACTCTCACGAGAGGAACGATATGGAATATTTTTTATTTCTTTTCAAGAAGATTCATCATAAAAATAAAATTGTCATGATAATTTTATAGCGATTTTCTTAACGTTTCATTCGGGATTTTATGTTCCGATGAATGTTTATAGTAAGAAAGTATTGTTTTGTAAAAATTACCGCTTCATTACAAAAAAATTTAACTCAGTCATTAAACAGTAAACTAAGTCATCGCTTATTTTAGTATTATTGAACCCTCCCCTCCCCCTCAAGCTGCGTTTCTGGGCACATCCTTAAAATGCTGCAGGGCACCACCCTCAGCTTCAGCTCAGCTCAGGGCACCACCCATATATAGAGATAGACCATTCCGGTGGACCAAAACCGCGAGACAGTGGTCCCGGATATGCTCCTTCGTGTCCCATCTCATTGTCAGCCTTACTCTCTGCTCTTCCTTATCGTGGTTGACGCGAGTTAAGAACTTTGAATTTCACATAATTACTCGGTGAACCCTCGATCGTACAACATATATTCGAGGAAACGTCGAGCGAGGAATTTAAGGAATTGAGTTATTTGATTTTAAAAAGTTTTATAACATGGAAAACAAATTTACTTGAATTTAAACAAATAAGTAATTGTTTATCGGTCCGGCAAGTTGACAATTCACAGCTTAGCACGATTCTACTTGAATCATATAAATTTGATTGTCTATGAGGAAATTTGATATCTTAATGACTGAAGGTTTCCTCAAAATCTTTTATCGAGTTCGTATGAAAATCTTCTCGAATACTTTCACCCCTTTCCAGCATTAAATGCAGTTTTGCTTCGAATAGTTATTTTTTCTTAGTCGGAATTTCCTCGCGAGCTTCCCATTTCCCCTTTGGTGAATAAAAAAATTTATCGAGCGTCGAATTGTGGATGAGACGATGAGAGATAAGGAGTCCGGTTTTACTGATGCCTCGTCATTTTCGAGAGGCTTTTCACAAAACGCTGCATATAACGAGACGCGCGTATCCTTCGGGAACTATACCGCGGATTTGACTGAGCAGCACTTTGCTTTCTGGTATGCAGCAGTAAAATGCAATTGATGGAGAAATGAAGAACGAGGCATGCAATTCGCAGGCTCGTTATGGATCGGTACGGTAAATTAAACTTTGCTGATTTCCACTGCGGACGAAACGAGCGAGTAGAAAAGAAAAGATAGCGATCAGAAAGCATAGAAAGAGAGGGAGAGACAGAGAGAGACTGCGTCAATGGAAATGCTGCTGGTCTGTGATTCCCATGACCCAACTTTTAATTCCAATTACCGACAGAAAAGCGAGAAGAGGCAGCGGGTGTTCATGATAAATCGGCGCGTCTCTTGGTTATCTCTCTCACTAACTCTCTCATCATTACCATCGCTCTATCTCGTCCCTTGCAAACTTTAAATTTTAATTAAAAAGGGACACGTGTCTTAGCGCCCATTTCCAAAAGCTCATAACGACCTAACCTCTCTTTCCCTCCTTCTCTCTCTCTCTCGCTCTCGCTGTCGCTCTCCCCCGGGAACATAACCTACAATCTTGTGGTACGATAGAAATTGGGTGAAGACGACACACGAAATGTTTCCAATGTGTGCTTGGACGTAGAGTCAACATTAACCGCTGTACATATAAAATCAACTTGGATGTTTGCGTGCTTCCTAGATGAAAACTCATCAAGAATTATCAAGGAAAAAAAACGTAATACAAAATGGCGGCCGCGTAACGATATGAATAAAATGGATGCTATTTCTCATTTGGATTGTTAATTATTTGGCTGTTCCATTTCTAATTGTTCAAAAGATTTCAGGCTAGCTATCAATGACAGCTCTGGTCTATAAACACTAAAAAATTATTGGGCTGTAATAACGACCCGTTCAGTTTTTCTGCTTATCTCGAAATCAGGCCCCGTTTCACCCCCTTAAATTGATTAATCAATCAGGAATAACATTTGATTCAGCACGCCATGATATAAAAAAGAAATAAGACGGTTACAGCAGGCTGTTCGTAATTCCTGTTGAGTCAGCAGCTGAATTAGCTGAAAGTTACAGCACTGCTAGCACGTGGTAAACTATTTCTGGCTGGGCTAGAGTGCACAGCTGCTGTATATATATATATAGTGCTCTCACACTGCTCCAAGATTCAATTTCGTTCAACTATAAGAGACTACATGGCACCATGGGAAAGTCATAACATTGTAAGACGTGGGCCGAAGGCGTTGGCAAGAGAAGTTCTCTGGTACCAAGAGAGAAATTTCCAAGTTTTCGTTACAAGATCCTTCTAGCCAGCTATATATCTCTTTCTCTCGAAAACTCTTGGACTGCTTTATATTTCATCTACCGCCCAACAGTGCAAATTCTGAACGATTTATTCACTAACCTCGTTCTTGTCGGATCTTTATGCTTTTCTTTCGTGTTGACTGCAATGAGTATACTGCTCGTTATTGCCAAGGAAAAACAGTGAACGTACAAAAACCATTTAAGAAGGACCACGGAATAATTGAGATAACTATTGCCATTGTTGGTATAATGGGACGGGGTTGACTCTGGCTGGGCTCTCTGGTTTGGGTTCGATAATTTCGTCTAAATATGCTGATTTTATTTATTTATTTTACATTTCTTATTTTCACTCGTAATGAATGATTTTTTGAGGAGAGTTTCAATTAAGATCGAATCGTAAAAAAGCTAAATGGAAGATGTAATTTTCTAATCAATGGTAACAATCGCCGAGGGTATATATGGGTCGTTTTGAAGTCACAACATTATGTTCTTATTGATTTATCGGCCACAGCTTTTATACGATTGTTAGATAACTATTGTTATAAACAGTTTATAACTTCATATACGAACATTGAGCAAACGCAGACAAGGTCAAAAGGAGAGACCCATTGGTTGATGCACCACCTGAATCAGCCAAGCTGGTCTGTAATTTGTCGCGCGAAAAAGACAGCATGCGGTCGATTAAATAGCCTTGGAATGAGCAGGTTGATGGTAGCAATCTCCCTCAATGTCTACATAACGTCCTTCGTCCTTCTTTCTCTTTATATACATATATATAGCCATTATTAGGAAACGTACAGGGCTGTATCAGCACGGCATGTGCTTGGGGTGGTACAATATTCCCACCATCTTTTTACTTCTGGTACAAATTTATCATACCCCCTGTATCTTAGAAAGCTCATCTTCTCTCATTCCATATATCTTGGAATGGAATCAATTAATTCTCAATTAATTCAGCCTGGGGAAACAAATGCCAGAAGCTTTCACGTCTCTCTCGTCATCGTACGCTTTGAATTAGCTTGTGGAAACGTTTGATAAATGAAGATGTATGGCGATTCGTGTCGAAGAGAGTGTGTGTGTGTGAGAGAGAGAGAGAGAGAGAGAGACAGGCCGCGATTCTTCATTGTCCGGATCCGGTCCGATCTCCCCATTGTCAGGATCAATTGTCTCGATAGAGCGTGTGATAGATACGAGACTAAACAATTGAGATATATCTATGAAGCCAATATAAACTGAGTTTTGACATCAGCATCGATATTCTCGATCCACCAACTCCCCATAATTGTCAGGCTAATTGTTAAATGCTAATTGCAGCAGCTACACAACCGGAACTCGGTGCGTGAATCGTTTGACAATTTGATACGATCGTACCCACGTTTTATATCGATTGTTTGGATAATATATTTTTGATCATAATCAATGGATGTTAGGACATCGAAACGAAATAAATTATTATCCGCACATTGTTTTGGCAGTCCATTCACATTTTCGTGGTGTCTGTTATTATAAATTATAGGCGCGAGAATCCATGACAAAACCCTGATGAACGAGGTGAAATACATATAGAGTCTTCATGCCTTTGGGCTTCGTCGGACTCAATTACCCATCACGAATGCTTTAAGCACCCCTTGGGAATTAAACCCGTCAAATTTCGACCAGTATTCATCCGTATCCACGATCGTACCCACGGTTTATATCGATTTTTTGGACAATATATTTTTGATCATAATCAATGGATGTTAGGACATCGAAACGAAATAAATTATTATCCGCACATTGTTTTGGCAGTCCATTCACATTTTCGTGGTGTCTGTTATTATAAATTATAGGCGCGAGAATCCATGACAAAACCCTGATGAACGAGGTGAAATACATATAGAGTCTTTATGCCTTTGGGCTTCGTCGGACTCAATTACCCATCACGAATGCTTTTAGCACCCCTTGGGAATTAAACCCATCAAATTAACGGATGAGTACTGGTCGGAATTTTGGCACAAGGGAGGCCTTCCTTGCACTGATTATATCAAAACAGGTCGTCCCGAAATAGTTATATCTTTCATGAAAAACAAAAGCAACTGGACAACAAATTATATGATTGGATTATCGGTAATGAGTCGAATGCCGAGTATACATTCACCCACGCATGGACAGAAATTTATCGAAAGTGTTTATTTGTTTCTTCCAATTCTATCTGAATATTTAAGGGGCTTACCGCGACTTTCACGATTCTATTTGATGTCCTAGGCTCAGCCCAAAATACTACTCGGAGCCCTAAAAAACTAGGCCCATTATCGTCGGGGCATCCTTATCAAATTTCCCAATAGGCTAGATTGATTATAGGCTCGAGCGCTGTTTAATGTAGCCATGGAGACGTGCCACATTCCAATGAACAAACATTCAAAATTCATGTCAAACTAATGACTCATGAAACAAATATTAACATCCCACGAATAATTTTTCGCAATTGTCACGGTAGAAAATGTTCTCATATGGTTTTCCATTCCAACGTTGCTTGTGGACTCTCATTAAGAGTCATTTCCTCAACGCATTAGAAATAAACACGGAAACACGACCGCTTCTGAGCCGTGTCAACGTGTCCCTGACATGAAACATATATTTATCCAACTGCGTACGGACGTTTTTCTCCCTTTAACATCGCAAAACATACAGAATGGGTAGAGAGCCTATTCGTGTCAGTGAAGTTCGCGACTGTGTTGGGTCTAACGGTGTTTCCGTCTTTTTCTATTATGTATATATGTATAAGTGTGTATTTTACATGTGAGCCTTTGTTGGACAATCGATCAAGCGATAATAATCCAAGTGATCGATTGTTCGCAAACTCTCACGACATTAAAAATTAAAATCATCCTGTCTTATAAACCACACTTAGTTTTTGCATTATGTCGATCTCTAGTTTTGTCAATTTTGTAAGAACTAGATAGTTATAAATAATAAATAAAGTCTCCTAAACCAACCAATATAATAATCGTGACTCGAAGCATAATCAAATTCCACGGAAATTTTGAACGTCGAGAAACCACCCCTTGTTCTATATTATCAACATTATTTCGTAAATTGACAAAAAAAAATAGCGAAAAACGGAAGGTCGTTGTGCCAAATGTTACGATAATGAGACATGTTACATATCAGAGTATGCTCTACATCGAACTAAAACAATATTGGGGTCATTAGTTTTAGCCAACATTTGCTCTACCGTTTAAGCGGATTAATTGGAGAAAAGGATCAGTTAACGGAGTTTGTAGTGCGCGGGGTACATAAGAAAAAGGATGACGTAGTTTCATGAAGACATATTATGATAGGGTTGTTATTGGGACTTGGTATACACACACATAAATATATATATATATATATATATATATATATACATATATACCGAGTAATAATAACAATATATATACGTGTACGTTCTTAGGCCTGTCGTAAAGTAACGTTAAACGATGCTGCTCCTCGACCGAGGGAGCAGAACGAACAAAACCCTCACACTTAACTTAATTTGGAGCTCACAAGTGCGATTTAGGCTCAGATTGATGGTGGCACCTGATGGCAATCTGCGCAAGAGCCTTCAACCAAAATACATCCTCGTCCTTTTTCTCTCTTCCGCTCTCTGGCATGAAAAACCAGTTCACTCTGTAACTCAAAGATTCCCTTCGGGGCTTCCAAGAAAATTCGTTCATATGAAACTTTGTTTCGAAGCCAAATTAAATTTACTTTACGGGGCTAAAAAAAACTATGATAGGAAGATGAGAGCACTTTGCATGGACCACGAACGATTCAACTTCCGTGAAATAGCGTGACATTGTCGAGGAAAGGGAGTGGGGGGTGGGTAACAAGCCTTCCAGGATTTTATGAATCGGATTCAACGGATAAGAAAAACAAATGTGTGAGAAATATTTGCTCTGCACGAACATCCGGTTGACGCCCTTCAGACCTAAAATTAAATTCACTCCGTGACGATGCGCGATAAAAGAATTCTTGAGCCGAAAACTATTGACCCGAAATAACTCGATTATCAAATATCTTTACATGACCTTGAGCGAATCTTGAGTGAATCTTTTGAATGATTTTTGCATGACCCATGGACGATTCGACTTATCAACCGATTATGCAAAATTATCCTATCTATGACTTTGCCCACCAAAAAACCTCTCTGTAATTTTTAACAATCGGATTTCATGGATTTGCTAAAAACAGAACGAAAAAGCGTATGATCCTTGTGTGATTTATTGCACGTGCAGCGGCTGTACAATCCTCAATAATATTTATATTTCTACAGTACAGATGCACAGCTGTAGAAAATAACGAATGTGCGAGAGAGTCACTCAGAATTTTATCAATAGTCCAGAATTTTTATCAATGGAAATCCATGGAAATTGTTCCCGTTAAATCGAAATTCGAATTGTTGCCTCTGCCCACAAAATCTGTTTTCATTCACCATAAAATGTGATTACATGACCTGAGCGTCGTAGGTCACCATTGCATGATCCGTGGATCATTTGATTAATCTACGGAGCATGCGGAAAAGTTTCAATGACATTGCAGCAAAAAATCTTTTAGTAATTTTTATCAATAGGATCTCATGGACCCGCTTAAAACAAAAAGAACTGAATAATCCTCGTGTGATGTGTCGCACGTACAGTGACTGTGGAATCCTCGAAATAATATAGATATGGTTACAGTACAGATGCACAGTTGTAGAGAGCAGCGAGTGTGCATGAGAGTCGAGTTTTCAATGCAGTCCTTCTGAATGCACTAAAAATTTTATCAATAGTCCAGAATTTTTATCAATGGAAATCCATGGAAATTGTTCCACGTTACATCTAAATTCAAACAGTTGCCTTCATCCAGCAAATTTGATTTCATCCACCATCAAATGTGATCACATGACCTGAGCGTCTTAGGACACTTTTGCATGATCCACTCGCCTAATTTGCGGATCATGAAAAAGTTTCTGTGATATTCCATCAAACAATCTCCAATGGAATTCGATTGATAAAAATGACAATTATTAATCGGCTCTCATGGATATGTTTAGAGCAAAAAGAAGGAAATCTTCTCCACTATATCGACATTTCTACAGAAAAATTCACACATCGAGTGTACCAGAGAGTCACGTTTAAAGTGCCACTGTGCCTTTTGGTGTACTAGACTGTATCTGCCTCTCGGTACACTGTAAAAATCGATACACACACCAGGACGAATAGACCGGGCGTGACGACGAGAGACTCTCTCCATTCGACGTTTCCTTCTCCATAGTTTATTCCTGATGAAGGAGAAATACTTAGTCCAGAGGATAGAACCTCGAGAATATTCATTCATACAGAACCGGTCGTTTGTCCGTCTTTCCATCCATTTGTGGATCTCTCTGCTGGAATCTCCGGCACGTTTTCTCTCTTCGAGTTCACGAACCCAACCCTAAATGTCGAATTATTCAGTGTGAGTTCCCTTAATCCGTTTCAACACCGATAAATACTCGTTGGGCTCTAAATAAATTCGTGGCTTTCTAAGCTTGTCATTGGTGATCGTCAATACGATAGTCCTTGTTGCTGGAATATATAAAATTTTACTCCCTCTCTCTCGTATATCGTCTGAATAAACGATTATCGACGAATGCCCGTGGTAATCATGCGGAAATTATATCATAACTACTCAAGGTTAACCAGTATTATTTATAGAAATTTTCTGGATACATATATCTGTCTATATAAATTCATATGTGTCATATAGTACATAATCTAGGAATAAAAAATTATTGCGGGGGTTGACGCTGCTGTGCAATATTTATATATTCATTTATTCAAATTTTTACGTTTGGGACAACCAATTTGATCCGTGAATTGGAAAATTAGATGCAACGACACGATCTCCACGTAGTCTCTCATGCCGCTTGAGTTATTCTGGAATCATTAGAGAATATCATTCAAAAGGAGACAATGTGTCAAGGGAAAAATTAAGAATACTGTCGAGATTGATGAGGGAAAAAGTGGGTGACTGAAGGAGTTTGTCGTGGCTTTTTTTCAAAGTCACCTCGACAGGCAGCAAGGGGATTAATTCCATTTTCGTTATTTATAAACTGTCAGGCTGGCAAAAAAAAAACGTTTCTGCAACGATCGTAGCTCCGCCTGGTGACATTTCTTTACGATATACGTAAATGTACAACCTTGAAGGATAAAGATGTCGGGCTTTTTGTTGAAACATTTAACACGAAGACGTGAGAGCCTTAAAAAGGACGAAAGGGGATGATAAAGATGAGGAGGGACATCAGCAATCCTACATCATTTTGTCTTTCTCCCCGCCATCGTAACTTTTGAGGATTTATCGCTGTTTCATGAGGGACAGAAGAATGAGAGTGAAGTTCGATTGAGTACAGAATAAATACGTGTATCGAGAGAACGAGAAGGGTGAATGAGAAGAGAGAGACGATGGAAGAACCACAGAAGCTGGTAGAAAACGACTCTGGAATTGATGTGCGTGAAATTACTGCCGTTTCATGTCGCAGCCAGACTACTCGATACTTCAATCCATTGAATTGCTCCTGTATGCCATTCGCCAGAGCTATTTTTACAGTTCTCATCTCTTTTTCTATCTGCGTTAACGCGGGGAAAAAAGGGGTGATAGCCGATAAATACCAAAGAGGCATTCGATTTATTCGTGGTGTACCATACCGATATTTTATACGAGTTAAATGTAAAGGAGAACGTAACACATAATTTAGATCTAATTTATACGAGCATTCCTGATAAATTCACCGTCCGGTTGAGTCCAGGCTGCTCATCAATAATCGTGCGATGTGCGATCGAGGAAGTAAAATTGCGAATACTCAATTTCCCAATGATCACGAGGAATATACGCATGTATGATCAATTTATTATTCAATGAATTATACGGGGGTGTGCGAATAAAAAAAATATATAAAAAACATTGTCTTGAAAATGTGCAAAAATTTTTTTGCTCCAGTTCACGACAATTTTTATCATTCTTGGCATCGTGAAATATACGATAACGGTTATATCCTTATCATCGTGAAATACCGATTTGGCCGGATGACGGAAATAACGAGCTCAAATCGCAATCGGCCCACGTGAAAACGTCTTGCAGCTCGCACCGAGCTACAAGGGGGGTGGTAAGGGATCCTCCCCCTTACCTGCCCTTCACCCATTCTCTAAAGGACCGGCTTGGCAAGCTATAAGGTCGCGAAGGAGACGTTGAGGGGGAGTCTGAGGAATTGAGGGTGTGCTAGTTGAGAAAGCAGGCATATTCAGTATGAGCGAAGGAGTTTTGGAAATGGTGCGAAGAGTGAGAGAGAGAGTGGGGGGGGGGGGGGAAGAGGGAGAGGGAGAGAAGGGGAGTTGGGAGAGATGAATTCTGGTACCTCGGTACTCACACCCCTTTCTTCGTGAAATTTTGAAGTCGGAAGGAAAGGCAGACACGACCATGACCTACATCCTTCCAGTCGAATGGAAAATCTAGATGGATGCCTTTCGTCGTGCTTGTGTAGATATAGATATATGAAACTCGTTGTGGACAATCGTCGATACGTTATCATCAATAACGGATCCTTGTGGTGGCTACTATATATATTGCACTGATGCATTACGAAATAAAGTTTTGTCCAATTCATAAAACCGATAATATTCATAATAGTGAATCTAAAGTCGTAAAAGGTTTCGGGTATGCAGAGGCTAAAAATCAAAGCTTATATGGGTCATTTGGCATTGCGAGCTTTGGATGGTTAAAAGTAGGATTAAGATAGCTCCATCCAATTAGAAATAAGGCAAGGGGGATCCTGAGAGTAACACATTTTTATATATAACCAACAGGTACGATTTATATATAGATCTCATTATGTAAAAAATCGTAGGGGAGAGAAGAAAAATTTTCGTGTTTCTCAATTGCATCGCTGTATAAAGAATTTCAATCTTGCCCAATCCATAAAATTGAATAGCGAATATAGATTTAGAATTTCACACATCTATAAACGCAAAAAAATGTGATACATAATCATGAACGAACGATCCTAGGGGTGAGTAAAACTGTTTCATGTTCCTAAATTCCATGGCTGTATGATGCATTTTACCTAATCCATAAAAACTTATAGCAAACATTTAGGTGAATAGTCTGACATATAAGAAGGTCAAAAACGACTTTTTTAATGGTCCATTAGGCGTTATCAGCTCGCGATTATCCTGTGTAAAATTAGGAGGGCTGAATTCAATTAGAAATAAGGTAATGTGGTACCCCGAGAACACTCTTTTTTTTTAAAATATATATATGGAACACGTTGTGCACAATGGTCAATATATTGTCGTCCATAAAGGATGGAAGTGGTGGATAAAAAAAGATTTTCCGTTCCTAAAGGAATGTATTTCGTCTGATCCATAAAAAGTAATTGCAAACATAGATTAAGAAAGGGAATTTCACGTGTTCCATGCACAAAAGGCCAAAAAATCAAGTTTCATGGGGCCTATTTAGCCTTATCAGAATTCGATGATCCTGGTAGGATTAGAATAGCTTAATCCCATTAAAATTAAGTATCACGTTATAACGCGGTCTGCCAGTGCTCCTGCTGGTCCGCTCGCAGGCGCTAGCGCACTAACTGGCGCCCGAGCCATCAGATACTTGTGCGGCCGCGTTGAACTTTGAACCGCCATAACTCCGGTGTCCTTGAAGCTAGAATCATTCTTTTTTTTTCGCTGGATTCTTCTTGAGGCCAGCTACAATTTTGATATCGAAAAAAAAAATCGAATTCTATTTAAAAAAATGGCTGCCATACGCATTTATCGAAAGTGGCGCCATCTAGCTTTGAACTGATTTCACTATTTGATGACCCCCTTGAAAGACTACAACTTTGATCTGCACCGTTTTTCAATACGACGAATCGTTTTCGAAATATTCCAGTATATCATTTAAAATGGGACACCCTGTATATATATATATATATATATATATATATATATATATATGTATATAATCTCATGGATCCTTGGATGTGAATATCTGTAAATATATACGTACATATATCTCGGGAAAGATTATCCTGAAGGAGAATTAACATTGGGGATGTGCCCATGTACTTTCGTGGTCATAGGTGAATATGGGGGACAAAGGTGGCCGTAATAACCATTCTGATAATCCATGGTCATTTGACCCGAGGCTGAAAACTACGCGTTTCTTGTCGGAAATACCATTCTAACTTGGCCTGCTATCTCTTTCTTTTTTCTTCTTTCTCTCTTTTTCCCAGGATTACTAAGCCTCCTCCTTTCTCCTTCCCCAATGGAGCTTATGGTTTTTCGTAACAGCGAGAACTTGAACAGCCACAAAAGCTGCTTGTTTCATCGTTGATGAGTTACAATAGTCACTCTTCTGTCATCTGCTCTGCGTTTCTCATTGTACTTGGCAATCCCGTTTTCCATTCATCTGTCCGGTCACCTTTGGCCATTGTTCAGATGCATATATTTAACTTGGTATTGTTGGGGCACCCAAAGGAAATGAAATCTCGATTTATCGTCGTTCACATGGACGAGTCCGATCATCTGCTTGGTCTGCTTAAAATTTTACATCCGCCCAAAAATTTGAGTGTTGACAAAGTGACAATGTTAATTATTTGGGCTAAAAGGGATTTTTTCATAGCCTCAGTTATTTGAGTGATTAGGTGATTGACAGTGATTAGGTTGAATATTTTTAGCATCGGCAATGAGTCGTTATTTTCCGATTTGATAGGGTGGCTAACGTGTCTAAGGAGGGGAAAAATATATTTTCCAAACAAAATCAAGATTTTTTTGTTAACTCAAAAATCTTCATTAAAAATTCTGCAAAGTTTTTTTTCAACAGATTTTCGGTATTGCCTGTCTCATATGCTTGAAAAATTGGCATTTGGCGAGGGAAAACTTCACTGTGAATACTTTGATCTCTCGTGCCAAATCTGTGTCATTGATCTCTACCATATTCTGACATTTTTACGACGGTTAACCGGTCATTTCATCCTTATTCACATTTCACCAGTGGATTTGGCATCACAGAATTGAGTCCTATCGTCAATCTCAACATACTCGAATGTAACCTTATATTATCCTATATCGAGCAGTTCCAAAATAAAGGGTGGGAGGGAGAGACAGAGAGAGAGTCCAACACAGTAAGGCAAACTACAGAGTCTTACGATAACCCCTTGGAGACCCAATAAGAATGCGTTGGAGGTTCGCCAACTTGCATTGTCTCTTTTCATTCTTTCGGGCGTTGCCGAAAGCTCCTCGGAACTTTCTCACGGAATATAATTGCAAATGTGTGTGTGTGTGTGTGTATGTGTGTCTTTGTCTGTCTGTGGATTCAGTTCACTCACGCAGACGAATAAATGGAAAATCCTCCTGGAGTTTTTCTCGCACGCCAGAATATCCAAACGTATGCAAAATTCCAGATAGCATTATTAGCTCTGTCTCCATCTGTGCAATGGGCACATATGGTAACACATGGTCTCTACATTTCGCAGAGTCAGCCAAGCTTTTTTGCATCGTCTTTTTCTCCTACAGAAGGCGATCCGAATGGACGCAAAAAAAAAATAGGATAGCATGAACACAAGTAAAAACTAAAAAAACAGTAGATGGAAAAAAATTACGTAACGGATATAATGGCAATAAGTGTGAATCAATATTACCTGAAAATTTCGTTATCAAAGATCGCGAGTAGCGACATCGAATATGATGCTAACTCTTACGACCTTTTTTCCGTCTCTGCGAGAGCAATAAAACGCTCCGATAAAATCGGAAAGCCGCAGTATCGGATATAAAATATGTCGAACGTCCTCTCTCGTCTCCTATATATATATATATATATATATCTATATATCTCTTCCACTCACGCTCTACATTGCCCTTCTTTTGTATCCCACTGGAAAAACTTGCACTCATTTTTCCACTTATCTAACGCTTCTCAGCTTGGCAGAATTTCATACGGTCCACTTCTCTAACTCTCTTTTGCCCTTTTATCCCCTGGACATCCAGTGTGGATGCACACGTGGGTGCATGAGTTATGCTGAGAAAATGTTCAGCTGCACTTTAATGCAACACGAGGTGACTCCATATATATATATATATATATATATATATATATATATATATATACGTGTTCACTTAAATTAATTCAGAAAGGGAGTGACGAAAAATGGCTCTTTTTTTTTCTACCGAGTTCTTTTGCGCCTGGTTGCGAAACTTTATATGCACAGGCGAAATTTTAACGTTCCTCTCTGCCTATGACACAATAATTTCATCGGTAAATCATTCGGCCAAGAGGGGCTTTTTCTCTCTAGTCCGGGCGGGGTTCTCCTTCATTACATTATGTGCTAAGTGCTCGGTAAAATTAATGGGCCAGCTGGTGGCAAATCTCGTCGGCTCGTACATTATTTTTTTTCATGCATATATATAGATAGATAAATGTACATTGATTTGATAACTATAGTTTGGTGCTTTGATGCTATAAAGAACTCACCCTCAGGCAACGCTAACGAATTATTAATTTTATCGCAAGTTATTAATTGTGGATTATTATTAAAATATTTTTTGCAGTAGACTCGGAAGTGGATAATTTTGTGCCTCAGGCTTTGCATTGTTAATGGGAGAAGATGATGGTGTGAAAATAACTCTGGGTTACTATTAATTACTCTGAGTTAATATTACATTAAAGGTACTTATAATAATATTTTATGCAACGAGATAATGCTAATTAAAATGGTTTCATTATTAAAGACCATTATGAAATGTTGATAATAATTGGAAATTGGGAATGGCTCACATTGAAAACAAAATCAATTGTTTTTTAACTCATTAAAAATAAACAGATAATAATTTCAATCTTCACAAAAGTTAATTTAACCGATTTCTACCATCCACATACCCTAAATCTTTATATTTCATCGTTCAAAATGTTTTGAGTCTTGAATGCATTCCATTGAGGTCAGTCCATTAATTATCTCCATACGTAAAGAGTCTGTTAAATTTACGTTGATTCGATAATTATAGTTTGGTGGCATAAAGAATTCATCATCAGGCATCGTGAATGAAATAATTTCACGTCAAGTTATTAATCGGAAATTAATATTGAAATATCTTTTGCGTTAGAGTTCAAAGTGGGTGTAATTGTACATCAAGCTTTGGTTCATTAATTAAGATGGCATGAAAGTAATTTTGAATTAAATATTCTAAATTATAGGGGCTAATGACCTTTTATATACATATATATATATATATATATACATATATATTTATATATATATATATATATATATATATTTATATATTTATGAAGAAATATCGCAAATTAAAATCATTTCATTATTGACAAGTACTTTGGGTTAACTAGAGAAAATTGAAACTGTAGAATGGTTCACATTAAAAATAAAGTCAATTCGGTTTGGACCTATTAAAAATGCAAAACAGTGATTTCGATCTTCACAAAATTAATTAACTGATTCCGGCCCAGCTTTCACATACGTCAGATCTTTATTTCTCATCGTTCCAAGTCTTTCAAGTTGTTTTCCCTTCCAACTAACTCCCATCCGTTCGTCTTTCCAAGTGGGTTGGCAAACTTTGATAACAGCAAATAAAACGATGCGAGAAAAAAAAACAATCCATCAATCAATTCATGGCGACGATGGATCCTGATAGTCACGAAAGAGACAGAGAGAGAGAGAGAGAGAGAGAGAGAACACAAGGTATATGGTCTACAATATTCTCGATGATATGTGGTCCAAGAGAGAAACGAGAGGAAGAGTGAGAGTCTCGGTCAAGGTCGTTTTGTCGATATCGGCAATCCGTCAGAGCAGAACAAGCCATGAATAAACGTCGTTGAATATTTTCACGGGCCTCCACTATTTATTTTCGGGATGAATTATCCCAAATCTCTTTTTAATTTATTTTTCCCTCGTAGGTCTTGTGTGGTTAAGACGATTTCCCGTGCGAGTTTTATTTGGTGCAGTGCTCGACTTTCCAGTGACATGACCTTTTTCTCATCTCTTTTTTTCTGTGCATGCTTTTCATTCCTCGTTGAAAATTTATTATTCCCGAGGTCTTTCTCTCGTGTTCTCGATTCGGTCCATCGATAACTCTACTGCTATAGTTGGCCCCGCAGAAAATTTCGTCTCGGAGATTTATCTCAGCGTGGGGTCTCGTGACACTCAGGATCAGCCTTTATGTATAATATGTATATATGGAAATATACATATAGCGCGTCGAATAAAAAATTGAAAGCCTGCTGGTCCATTTCACGAGGACCAGAAGGCTCTGAAATATTTCTACACAGCAAGACTTTTCGGAATTCAATGTGACCGAGATGTCTTCTTATACCTGGTTCATTGTTGCACACCGAAAAAATCACAAATCCTTTATTACTTCCAAGGCTGACAATCAGGCAAATGCGAATGTATATTCTCATCCGAATTACGAGAGTTTCGTTTTCTCTTGAAATAGACGTAACCTGGATATGATAAAAATCGATTTTCAAGGACGTTGGGTTGAAAATAGAATGATAATTGACACTGCAGAACTCATTAAAGACAAAAAAGGTTGAATAATTATATTTTTACTACCAGTGCGACAAGTAGAAATGTGAGACAACACTTTTTTTCTCATTTTCTCAATTTTATTTGATTCATTTTAATGAAGACATTTTTTTATTATTGAATTGCTTAATGATCAAAGAATTTTTTTTATATGTATTATATATTTTTTATTTGTGTTATTGCACATCCTTCCGAGTTTTTACGACCATTCCTTTTCTTCCTAATTCATTTTCCTACACTTTACAGTTTTTTTTTTTTTGCTATTTCCATTTCCCGTAATCCCCTCTCCCCATGGATTTCATCCGCAGTCGATTTGGGGCCCACTGCTGTATTGTATTTGCACGAGGGCCCAGGAAAAATGCGAGAAAATCTGCAGCAAATAGACTCGGCTCTTTTGACAGAGTTTAATATTTCAAAAGGGAATCATGAGACTCTGGACAGATCCCACTCGATGATTCAATAACATGGTGGGCGGCTAACCGGTCACCGCACTTATATACCGACCACGCCGAATGTTGCTTAATTTTGGTGTTCGCCAGAGCCACGTACCAACCTATCGCTGTCGATCCTAAAATATTTATAATAATATCCCATCGTTGCTTTAATCAATTTTTCTTCTACTAAAATTCATTCAAACCCAGAAAATCGATTTTTTTCATTTTGATCTCCAAGCTTTAAAATTTCTTACATTGATCTCTTTCACCATTTCAAGTCTGCTATAACGATGAAAAATATCCTCAGCAAAGAAGTATCCAGAGCCAACGTAATTCCACTAAATCCGGTACGAAAAGCTTTGCCATTCGAGGCATTGCGATACCAACCGCGTGCCAATTTTTTTGTTCTTTTTTATCGCCCATAAACGAGTATGACCTCACATAAAACTAGAAGACAGGAAGAGAAATTCTTCCAAGTTTTCTTGTATTTTATCGATCCCATGAGGAATGTCGGGTCAAAACTCGCGGTGATATCCGTGACATCGCCATATTTACTCAAGTCGTACACTTTCCATAAAGCAAATTACAGAAATTTTGTGGACATGCTCGTGTTCGACTACAACTGTCATTGAGTCAAAATTTTATGTGGTGGTGGTGGTGGTGGTGGTGGATATCTTATAGTTTCTCTCATGCTATTCCGAGGGTTTGCGTGAGAGGATTTAAATTCTCACGTTTGTTTGGTAGAGTGCGTGCACATGTCTTACTATCATTTCGTCTATATATTGCGTGTGACAAATACACGAACTTATTCTGATAGTGAGAATCGATCTTTAGTCCTTGAATAATTTTCTCGTCTATCTAATTGTGCTCTATAATATATGAGCATGTACGCTGGATATATATATACATATATATGTGTCTGTTCATCGTCCTGATGCAGAATAGCTCGCTAGTCATGTTCACGCTCCATTGGAAACTTCCTCGACCCATAAATCGAATGCTAAAGGCTCGTGTATAACCGAACCACGCTTTGAAATTGCAGACAGTGAGGGAGAACGATTTCTCATCGTATTTAACGTCCAGCTGCGAATCCAAAACGCACGCAATGGTGATATTCGCTCTCTTGTCGTTTCGTAGTCACCCCTTTTTCCTCGCCGGCCCATTTCCGGTAGTATCACGAAAATTTTATCCTTTTTCCACCCACGAACACTATAGATACGAAATCCGCACCTTGCTCCTGCTACGAATCGCGTTCCCTTTATCACTATCCTTCCATCGTGAATTAGCTAAGCAATTCAACTTGAAAAAATTCAAGCAGCGCGGTCATGGAACTTTTTTTTGTTTTGATAAAAAAAAATACGTAATGAATGGCGGATTATATGGAAGAAAAAATTTATTGGTGAGATACCACTCTCGGGTCAAACCACGTTCCCTATAAATTATTTTCTCGTTCCGCCCATGGCTCTTACACTTTTTCTTCCGAAATGGAATGAACTTTAAAACTTTCATTATTATCGTACAAAGTTTTTTTTTTTAGCTTTATTCGCGTGAACCCGACGATATTCATAATCCGAGAGAATTTTTTCGCCAAAAAGAGTCTTCAAAAGTAGGAAAAGATGGATAAAAATGTTCCCTTTTTTTTCTCAGAAATAATTTTTTTCGTCAAATAACCATTTTCAAGTGCCCGCAACTTTACTGCTGTGTGGCAGATTTTGGCTAGCTTGTAATTTTTCGGAATCCCCAATTGAGTGATTGCTATATATTTTTATTTTTGAGACAGCATAAGGACACTTTGAAAATGTCCGGGATTTAATTGAAAGGGGTAAGAAAAAATTGTCAGAGTCGGTGGCTTCGCTTTAAAGAGTATAAAAAATAGATTAAAAATGGCAGCTCAATGAAACCAAAGTCAGTTTAAAGCGGGTAGCGAAGCTTAAGTCATTAGCCAAAAAAAACTTTTTTCCAGCGATGTAAAATTTTATAATAAATAATTTTACAAAAATTTTACATCGCTGCACCTTTTGTGCTGATCAAGACGACTCCAAGAATGACAAAAATTTGACTAAGTTCGTCACAAACGAGGTTTTTAACGTTTTTATTTATTTCTTTTTCAAGGTTTCGAAAAATTTGTGTCCATGTCACAGTTTGATTGTCAAGGATTTCAATAAATATTTTTGCATAGACGCACGTACATGTAGTTCGCGTGTAATGGATAAACAGATCAATAGTTTGCTCTCTCTCTCTCTCTCTCTCTCTTTTACTGTACACTCAGTAACTCGTCGTTGCTCGAGACTTTTTCTTTCAGCCTTTCCTCCTTGTCCCGTGACGCGACACGATTAATTATTCCGCAAAACGCCAACGTCACGTAATGCTAACAATCTTGTGTAAAATACCGCGCACACGAAGGAACAATCTGCACGTTTGTTTCCCTCGTAATATAGTTACAGATTTCTCTGGTGTGTTCATTTATCCGCGAAATTTCGTCCGATGATTTATCTGTTTTTCAGCAAAGGTTGAAATATAGTAGATTTTCAGCACGAAAAATAGACATGAAAAATAGAAATATGCGGATCGAGATGGAATAACAGATGGATGATTAATTCACATGCACTTTTCGTAAGATTAATTAGTTTTTCTCATTTACAGATAATTTGTATTCTTTCAGTTATAAGTTTCGAGAGAAGAAATATTTATATATATTTCTCTCAAATACTTTGAAATTGTCAATGTTCCAACATGCCCAAGTACATTGAAAGTTGGCTCGATGGACAAATCGCTTGTTTGGCGATACATCGACCTAAAATCGTTCGAATAAATCGAAACTTTTGTTTCAACTCGTATCTGGATCTTCCGAGACAACAAACCGGCAAACTTTTCTCACCCCAGTTTTCTATGCAGAATTTATCCATCTCGGTTTGTGTCTTTGGGGGGGGTTAAAATTCTCGAGAAATCGCGACGGTCCTCGCACACGTGTACAAACTTTATCGTCGTAAAATTCTCAAACGACTGAAAATATCTTTTCCACTTTTCTCAAGGACGCGGACAAAGTCTTTGCGCATGTATACGTGTGTGTGTCAGCTTTCCTTGAAAGACAAGAAAATGGTGGAGCGTAGGAAATTACGTTTCAGAGCGTCCCAATAAACGAGGAAAAGCATCAGATCGTACGAGATACGAAAATTTAGGTTGGTCGCTGAGAGCAATTCGTCTACGTCCGCATTTTACTCACTGGAACCACCGCCGAGTCATTACAGCTCCTAAGTATTATCTCGTTATGCCTTGAACAAGACGAGCGAGAGGAAACGAGGGGGATGCTCAGAGTCCTCTGATAAATCGTAGCGATTATGGCTCTTGAAAGTTCGTTAAACTAACGGGAATTCAAGACAATGTGTGAAGGTCCATTTGCAATAATTATTTCAGTAACTTTATTATGACTGAAAAAAGCTTTCATCGTTCTCTCGTATTGTTATAAAATTGAATCATTTGTAAGGGTTGAAGTGTCTCGTCATCCCCCAAGAATGGCGAGAATAATGAGACGATGAGCAATAATTGAGAATTGGCATCGGGAATAAAATATAAGTCACTGTTCGATGTCTTCGTGTTTTTGGCTCCTGAGCCAAAGTTTTGCTTTCATCCTTCGCTAATCTCAATCATTTCCATATTTCTTCCGATCATCGCTATCATCGATCGATTTCTCCTCACGACTTTGATTCCTTGATCTGACAAATGAAAAATTCTATAGAATTTTTTGCTGGACAGCGACAGCTGAGCTCTTTCTTGTCTTCATCTTTACCCTCGTCTTCTTCATTTTTAACTTTATTTCCATATAAATTCTTGTACTCTCTCATCTTCCTCTTCTTTATTATCCTTCTCTTATTTTGTCATCCCCTTCTTCATCTTCCTCTGCTTCTTTTTCTTCTTCTTCTCCCACGTCTCCCTAAACTGCATACAAAAATGAAGCTCAACCAAGTTTGAAAATAAATTTGCCCTCTTATCAGACCCAGGAGAATCGAGTTCGAAGTAAAAACAACAAAAAAAAAAAAAAAAAAAATGGTATATCGTGAAACGTGCTATGAGACCGGACCGTGAGATCCCGGAAAACCAGGACTGTTACGAACCGCATTGTAGCTCTTCCAGAATTCTGCAGGATTGGGGCATCCAGTTGCGCGAAACTTGGCCTCGAGAGTTTAATATAGCCCGAGGGCGTGTTATTATTCGTAGAACGGAGCGGTGATGGTGGAAGCTGCGCTGCTCTCACTTCCTGCTTCCTGTGTATATCTCCGTATTCCTGTAAATCGCACATCCTTAATGTGAAAACCGAAAGTGGTCTAAATACGCCCAGAGAATTTTGTGAAAAAACTCAAACCTTGAGAAGGAGAAATCAACCAGGGTAAATGAGTTCCATGGAGGCCAGGATCAAAATACAGAGAAAAGCACAAGAACAGCAGGAGAGTGAGAAAAAAGTAGATGGGTATAAAGGGAATATATGACGGCACCAGAGGAAAAAGTTTTTGCATTATCGTCTATGCCTCATGTGTCCATGTACGTTCGTTATTACTTTTTCTACATAGCTAGCAAGTGTCTTCTCTTTTCTTCATGAGGCATAAAAAACTCGAATTACACGTCACGTCCTGGATTTCTGGAATATTTCTGGGATAGATAGATTTATTATATTTCTGCTGATAGTTTGGAATTATTTTATAAAATATTATTATTTGAGAGACGATGAGTGGGCAGATCAGTCTCTAAACATGGGATATCATTTTTATACGAATGTTGTGTTCAATGGTTTTATTTAACTGATTAGATGAAAAAAATGTGTTGATAAAAATTTTCAGATAATCCATCCTAGATTTCCTATTGGATTAGATTCATCACTTTTAGACCTGAATTTTTAGTCGGCCATTTTAATTTGAAGTTGGTTCAATCGTGCGGTCCTTTTGAACTTCAGATCCAATTGGCCTTCTAATAGACAACGAAAAATTCGGGCCATGCTGGTACACGTTGCAGCTAATTTTTACTTCTATTTCTTGTCAATTGTTTTTTCCCACATTCTCATGTTGATACTCTGATAGCATCCATAAACTTCATCTACGAGGATGCACAAAGTTATTCTCTCAAAAAATGTTCAATTCGATTTTATTTTGAGTTTTGTCCTGTGGTCCTGTATTGGTCAAAGCTGGACTAAAAATCGCCAAAACTTGTGCCTCTACCCTACACATTTATCAATCGCAAAAAGAATTGAAAACCAGTTTCAAAAAAATTATCAAACTGTCCCAGGACTTTGAAGGCCCGATTTTTTCTAATTTAAGTTCAAACTTTCGTTCTAGAATTGAGGAATATATATCGCTTGTAAACTATCTAAGTCTCATTCATTCAAATATATATTTGGTTATATTGAAATTTTACAAGACTATTTAGTCTTGTTCCTCTAGTTCCGACTATTTAGTCGGCACCAGAGGAAAAAGTTTCTGCATTATCGTCTCTGCCTCATATGTTCGTGTACGTTCGTTATTACTTTTTCTACATAGCTAGCAAGTGTCTTCTCTTTTCTTCATGAGGCATAAAAAACTTGAATTATACGTCACGTCCTGGATTTCTGGGATATTTCTGGGATAGATAGATTTATTATATTTCTCCTGATAGTTTGGAATTATTTTATAAAATCAGATGCGATATTTGAGAGACGATGAGTGGGCAGATCAGTCTCTAAACATGGGACATCATTTTTATACGAATGTTGTGTTCAATGGTTTTATTTAACTCATTAGATGAAAAAAATATGTTGATAAAAATTTTCAGATAGTCCATCCTAGATTTCCTATTGGATTAGATCGATCACTTTTAGACCTGAATTTTTAGTCGGCCATTTTAATTTGAAGTTGGTTCAATCGTGCGGTCGTTTTGAACTTCAGATCAAATTTGCCTTCTAATAGACGACGAAAAATTCGGGCCATGCTGGTACACGTTGTAGCTAATTTTTACTTCTATTTCTTGCCAATTGTTTTTTCCCACATTCTCATGTTGATACTCTGATAGCATCCATAAACTTCATCTACGAGGATGCACAAAGTTATTCTCTCAAAAAATGTTCAATTCGATTTTATTTTGAGTTTTGTCCTGTGGTCCTGTATTGGTCAAAGCTGGACTAGAAATCGCCAAAACTTGTGCCTCTACCCTACACGTTTATCAATCGCAAAAAGGATTGAAAACCAGTTTCAAAAAAATTATCAAACTGTCCCAGGACTTTGAAGGCCCGAATTTTTCTAATTTAAGTTCAAACTTTCGTTTTAGAATTGAGGAATATATATCGCTTGTAAACCATCTAAGTCTCATTTGAATTTTCATTCAAATATAGATTTGGTTATATTGAAGTTTTACAAGACCAAGCCAGTTTCTTCTCCTCTATGGTTATCTTCTGGATATCCTAACTCAAAAACATGGGTTATCCGGCGCATAACTGTATCTGCCAGATAAACCCAGGGGAAAAAACCGGGCATCCCTCGTTCTTTTCTTGGCCAGTCGACTTATGTTCCTCGATGATAATTGTCAACGAGCAATCGGTGAATGTCAATTCAAGCGATCCCCGAAGCCTCTCAAGAGTTCTGTAGTCATCAGCACTGTAAGTCGATTGTACACTGAGTGATCTTATATATGGTCACCCTCTGCGTTCTTCACCCTTAGGTATAACTTGTGTACAACTTCACAATCCCACCCCCCATTCTCTTTCTCTTTTTCTTATTCGTGTTGTTCTTCGTATCAATGGGGCTGTTGGCCGCGTGGTCGGAATAACAAATACATGGGGTGAAGTCCTTATCATTCATGCTGGTCCACGATGTCTCAGGGGTTCTCAATTTTCTCTGCCCTCTAGCGGGACTCGAATGTACTACTCTTCACATATAATACATATATATATATATGCACTTTCGGTATTTTCCTTCGAAGGCAGAATAAACATTTTCAGGATGAGAGTATATTTACGAGGCGCCATAACTCGACGTTTTCCCTTGGGTGCTCCTCGAGGACCTCAAGACTCTCACGTTCGAAAAAATATATGCTACGCAGGTTTTAACATATATCTTATTTTTTTCATTCGCTTTTTCTGATCAACCTTTTTCTCTTCGAGATAACGCCAATAATTTATCGGAATAATTTATATCACGCAGCTATCAGTGCGTACAATATTATTCGAGTAGCAAATGCAGTAGTCGAGAAAAAATGTTCCAGGCCGCCATGACGCTTTTTCGTACAAATGCGTTACCAGAAAAATATGGACGGTGAGGCATTTTTTTACTTTGATAACAAGTGGAAGGATACTCTTATCCTACTAACTTGCTACTCGACGTACCTTAAGCTGAGACTATGCAGCAAATCACGTCCATGGATGGGGGAGAACTGTTGATAGCCGGCTAACTGCCATTTCAGTATTTACACAAATGTAGATTCGTATAAATGACGCGCTACCATAGTTGATCCGTCTGTTTTTTTCGATATGGACAGTCATATGGTTGAGGCCGTTTATTTCCAACGACCTAATAGCAGCAAAATATGTCCCGCGTATTTATTCTCAGAATCAATGGGCCAAATTCTATCGTGAAAAAGTGATGGGTAATGGAATTGCAACAAGCTCATCTCAATAATGCATTTTTTTAATTATTAATTTCATATGAATTTTTTTTTACACGTTTCATCAATATCAATGTTCCATTTACCAACTCGGCCAAGGAGACGAGTGCTCGAGTTGATTCTATTTTGATTAAACTGTTTGTTATGGTTTTGAAGAAAAATTGCAACACTGGAAATTGCATGGATCTACTGATTATCTGGAAATGCATGGCTTCGTCTTTTTGTCGTACAGGCAGCAGGGAGTAGAACGTGTGGTAAAATGGACTAGTCGAAAATCAATTTTATATATAAGATCTATAAAATATCTGATTTTCACCCCTTTGCACAATTTTTATAGAACAATTCCACCCCCATTAAATGCTATTTGGACTCTCATATAGTACATATTTTACGTACAAATATTTTGGTGAAGTCATTCCAAGCCATTTTGGTGATCAGAAAATATATTTTTACAATATTCATTAGTGCCTTTCGTGAATTAAATCAAAGCTTCATATTCAATTGGGATTTCTTTCGAGCAGGAACACATTTTGCGGGCGTTCAACCACTGCGCTGGGGGTTGATATGCTGAACACTCCTATTAAATGTTATTCGGACTCTTATATGGTAGATATTGTAGATAAAAATATTTTGGTGGTCCATATTTCCCACAGTGCCCCTCATATGAGGGGTCTATTATATAATAGAAAAGATATTTCGATAATATTTCGATTATAGAGTCTTTCGTGAATCAAATTTAACATTCACTTTCGATTGGGATTCTTTCGGGCAGGAACGTATTTTGTGGGTATTCAACGACTGCGCGGTATGCAGAGAAGCTGCTGGCTCACCGGAAGCTGCTGACAACTTGCTGACAAGTAGGTTATCACTTGTCAGTACTCGGAACGTCCCCAAACGTGTACCGAATGGATGACCAAAGGGTTACAAACATTCGGTGACTTAACTTTTTTTCGTATCCATCAGAATAGTTCATGACCCAGGAATACGAAGGGTCCTTCTATATTTTATTTCTTAACATTAAACGTTTACAAATTCTTTAGTTGAAGCTGGGGATTGTTACTTCTCTCTTAAAAGCGTCATGCATACGAAATCGATTTTCATTATTTTATTTTTCTTCCTGATAGTCAGTAAGCGACTTAATAATTTTTAACATGAAAGGAAATATTCAAAGCGTGTTATATATAAAAGTCAATTATTTCTAAAGCCCATGTGTTGACGAAATTAAAATCTTGATAGCGTTGGGAATAAAATGTGTCGTAAATTTTTTCGTCAATCACCAAGCTAGGCGTTTGCTCACAGTATTGGAAAATTCATTAGATGGTGATGAGAGGATGTAAGTGCCTATATATATATATAAATATATCTGTATAGGTAGTGATGTACACAGGCATTATGCCCAAAAGCAGTCGTTAAGGGCACCGGGTCAACCTCTTGAGGTTCTATAAAATATTCATCAACCGTGATTACACGGAGATACACTAAAGGGGACATGCTCATATTACTCAAAAATACGGAAAGAGCTCGCGGCTGATTTTTCTTCCATAGACACTTCTCGAGCCTCCTCACGAATGGATCCAACCCACAACCAACTCGCTCTAATTATTTTGATAATTATAACGGTCTAATCTGTAATCCTGAAATATGTTCGCGTATGTTTTGAGACAAGAAATTTGTATCTCAATTTTAGAATGAGCAATTTATTTCACGCCCGCGTGAACCTGTCCCATTATTAACATTCATTTAAGGTTATGAGAAATATATATGTAACATTTTTATGTATGGGCGAGGGAAAGGCAAAATTGGATACAAATTACTTTTTTTCATTTTTTTTTAATGATCATTTTTGTTGAATTTTGAATTTTTTTAAAGCTTCTTTTTATCATTCTAATCATTTGTGTTATTATTTTTTTTTTTTTCGGAATGTTAAAAAACGAATTGCGACATTGCCTCGAATACGTTGTTCTCCCTTTGAAAATATATAAATGATTCAAGGGTAAATAGTTTCACGAGATTCAATGTGTAAAACCCAATTCATCTGTCTTACGATAATCTCGAATCTGTCGGATTGGGGCATGGGAACCATTCGATTTCCGAACATCGGATTTATATGCGAAACGAAAAAAAATCCACTAGAGGAGAATATACAGGAGGAGAGCAAAACAGAGGATAAAATCCGAAGGGATTTGGGATTTTCTTGAGGCGGTGCCGGAAATTGCGAGCGAACGAGCAAGTCTGTGTCTTTAGACAGCGTATATAAACAACTGTGTATATATATATATATATATATATATCTCCATCAAGTTAGAGAATCTGTACTACGTTGTTCCGAGAATGTTTTATTGTTTATTATATATTTATTGCTTATTACCATTTATTTGAGATATTTTGATTCGTCACGTCGACCGGGACGAACATTTTAGTTGCTAAAATTTTAAGTATTCCGTCATCTCATTAATTGGCTACTTTTATTCCTATTATTTTATTCATCACTCAAAGTTTTTTTCGGCTCTGAGGTTCGCCGAGCTGGCAATGGCTTTGAGTTGCATCTCTGGATTTCACTCGGTTTTTTTTTGTCATTGCATTATACGATATTAATTACATGCATTGTTCGTGAAGCGTGAAATAACTTGGAAGCTTTTGATTATTGATGATTATTTGAAGCTAGTTATTAGTTTGGCTGATTTTTAACTAAACTCGTAAATAATCTTGAATGGATCGACAGCGTTCAATAAAAGAAAATTCGAAAATATTGGGTATGTCATTTTTCGCTCTCGCGTGCTTTACTGCACGAGAAATTCTCGTGGACAGGGTACGATAGGTTCCTGGTTTTCCATTAAGCTCTGGGGTGGTCCAATGTAAAAGGCTGCTTAGTTGGCATACTTCAATTTTTTCCCCAAAATATTGTCCTCGTATTATTCTTACTATAAATAGTTCCAATAGCGGTAAAGTTTTTCTTCTGCTCGTGATTGATGATTATTTGACGCTAGTAATTAGTTTAGCTGATTTTCAACTAAACTCGTAAATAATCTGGAATGGATCGACAGCGTTCAATAAAAGAAAATTCGAAAATATTGGGTATGTCATTTTTCGCTCTCGCGTGCTTTACTGCACGAGAAATTCTCGTGGACAGGGTACGATAGGTTCCTGGTTTTCCATTAAGCTCTGGGGTGGTCCAATGTAAAAGGCTGCTTAGTTGACATACTTGAATTTTTTTCCCAAAATATTGTCCTCGTATTATTCTTACTATAAATAGTTCCAATAGCGGTAAAGTTTTTCTTCTGCTCGAGATTGATGATTATTTGACGCTAGTAATTAGTTTAGCTGATTTTCAACTAAACTCGTAAATAATCTGGAATGGATCGACAGCGTTCAATAAAAGAAAATTCGAAAATATTGGGTATGTCATTTTTCGCTCTCGCGTGCTTTACTGCACGAGAAATTCTCGTGGACAGGGTACGATAGGTTCCTGGTTTTCCATTAAGCTCTGGGGTGGTCCAATGTAAAAGGCTGCTTAGTTGGCATACTTCAATTTTTTCCCCAAAATATTGTCCTCGTGCTATTCTTACTATAAATAGTTCCAATAGCGATAAAGTTTTTCTTCTGCTCGTGATTGATGATTATTTGACGCTAGTAATTAGTTTAGCTGATTTTCAACTAAACTCGTAAATAATCTGGAATGGATCGACAGCGTTCAATAAAAGAAAATTCGAAAATATTGGGTATGTCATTTTTCGCTCTCGCGTGCTTTACTGCACGAGAAATTCTCGTGGACGGGGTACGATACGTCCCTGGTTTTCCATTAAGCTCTGGGGTGGTCCAATGTAAAAGGCTGCTTAGTTGACATACTTGAATTTTTTTCCCAAATTTTTGTCCTCGTGCTATTTTTACTATAAATGGTTCCGATAGCGGTAAACTTTTTCTTCTGCTCTGCTAAGCCTGAATGGTTTTCGCGTTCAAAGAAGGAAAAAAAAAGATGCCACGATTGCCGGAAGGGTTGATACAAGCCACAGCAGTGGTATCCGTGGTAATCGTTACTCTCCGGAGTTTTCAATGCAAGACAAAAGTTGACAAGAGGGCGAGGTTCAAGGCAGACACATTGACGTTACAGTCCTCTCTCATTCTTGTCTATAAATCGCTTGATTATAAAAGCGATGTTATATCCTATGTATAAAGGTGTAAAGTTGTGTTCCCAGGTCGTGCCTGTTAACCGTGAAAACTTGAGCGTCAAGTATAAAGCATCTAACTATATATATATATATATATATATATATATATATATATATATATATATATATTGAGCACAACTGTCGACACGAGATGCTGTATAAAAGATGCTGTACAAGTAGTACATGTCCCACCGTTCAATGATATCGATCGTTTCTACCAGGAGAAATCACCCCATTTATTTCTTGTATTCTTAGTCGACATTTTGTCGACAGCGTTGATGATCGATTTCTCATTACTTTGTATTTTCACAACAACATTTGTCAATATATTGTCGACGGTGTCAGCAATCAAGAAATCATAATCGTCTCTTACATATTGACAATTTCATATGTCGCGACTTTTACCAAAACCTTACCAACATTTTCTCAACATTTTGGTGATATGGTGTCGAGACTGGAAAGACCTTGTTGACATTTTGCATCGACAGCTAGCCGACATGTTGCCACCCTGTCGGCATTTTGTAGGACACTTTGTTCATACTTTGCCGACATTTTGTTGATATTTCGTCGACACTTGGTCGATCCTATGTCCATACCGTAGAAAAAATATTTAAAAATGATGATGGCATGTGGATCTCTCTATTCTCGCATAATATAACTATACCACGAGCCCCTTATTACTTCGTCATTAAAAAAAATATATATCTACACCTTTGATGATCAAATCGTTACTTCTCCATCTTTTGCCATTAACCATATTTTCAACCGTGAGAAATAGCCAATACGATAACAAAATTCAACCTCCCTGGAACCTAAGGTTCCCCTACCAATGACACATTTTGACTATCGGAACGGACAAAAGAAGAGATGATGCTCTTCCATACTCTAGAGTATGTAAAAGTCTGATCGATTCTCTCATTTTTTTTAACGTTTACCACTGACTATGTAGCGACAGAAACACGTTATACATATTCCATCGTACATCGCATTATCGTGTAAACCAAGGAGCGAAGCTTATCTCTTATACCCCTATAGAATCGATCGCTTCGAGGCCATTATCGAGACGACCTAAACGCGCTGAAATGCTTTGAGACTCTCAGTGGCTCTTCTTCCTTTTAACCATCGTCACAACTATCCATAAATATTACCATCCCTCCCCCTCTCCGATATGTACTTCCATTTTTTTACCTATATAATATCTAACGTACACGGGCTACTTTAATCCATAATTGTACCCATAAATATATTATATACCCATGTAAATCTATAACCTAAAATAATCGTAGCTGTTGGCAGCATCGTCATTGATATCTTCGCACATTTCTAATATGGGACTTGAATGATGATAAAGGAGCTGCAGCAACAACTTTTCTCACAATTAACATCGAGGATTGACAATCTCACGTGCCACGTTCGTTCTTCGAGCATTTCTAGTGACTTCGTGATGGTCTCTAGAAATGTTATCATTTCTTTCTCGTATTTCCTCGACACCACATTTTCTCAGGCTTCTGTAGAGGCTACCATGACCCTCCCTAGCTGTGGCAAACTCATCCCCGAGACTCCCTCTATTGGCCTTGCTACTGAACGAGGGATGCGAATTGCCAGTGTGCTATAAAGCACCCAAGCACACCCTCTACCCTTTCTCTATCCAAATATATATATATATATATCTTTATATTTGCAACTTGGCACGTGTACCAAATACAAATTCGTCACATTTCATCCCCCTGCCACTTTTCTCACCATCTTCTTACGGTTCACATTTTTTCCACGGCAAATACGTAAATAAAATGCATACTGTAGAAAAATAAGTTTTTCTGATTCCTCTGTCTTTGAATACGAAGTTTTTCTCGACTATGCATATATACAATTTAGAGTTCTTTTGTCTTTATTTGGAGATACGCACATTTTCTCAGGCTTCTGTAGAGGCTACCATGACCCTCCCTAGCTGTGGCAAACTCATCCCCGAGACTCCCTCTATTGGCCTTGCTACTTAACGAGGGATGCGAATTGCCAGTGTGCTATAAAGCACCCAAGCACACCCTCTACCCTTTCTCTATCCAAATATATATATATATATATATATATATATATATCTTTATATTTGCAACTTGGCACGTGTACCAAATACAAATTCGTCACATTTCATCCCCCTGCCACTTTTCTCACCATCTTCTTACGGTTCACATTTTTTCCACGGCAAATACGTAAATAAAATGCATACTGTAGAAAAATAAGTTTTTCTGATTCCTCTGTCTTTGAATACGAACTTTTTCTCGACTATGCATATATACAATTTAGAGTTCTTTTGTCTTTATTCGGAGATACGGAGATGAGCTCGGATTGAGTCAAAAGGGGTACCGAGAGAGCTTTGAATGAGAAAAATAATGTCGAGGCAAATAAGAAACGAAAAACGGAATGAATTATTTTTTTTTTTTCTCATGGCCAAGGGAGAGGGTTAATTAATTAATTAGCTCACCTCTCATGGCACTTGTTTAAATATTCTCACATAGATATATAAATGTATGTGGACTGTAATATAATGGTCCTTTCTAGAGTGGCCAGAATCCGAGGTCGTTAGCATTCGCCAAACGTACTCTCGCAGTTCGTTAACGACGACGACCTGAAAAGCTTTATTATCATTGCTCAGAGTTCCAACGAACCCTTTCGCTATGCGAACGTCATTCTCTCTCTCTCTCTCTCTCTCTCCCTTTCTCTGTCTTGGATGGTAAATTTTATATCAGACCTATCCCTCTATATATATATATATTTCGGTTTCTCCTGCTGCTGCATGCCCCGTCTCGTCAAGTATCTTCCCCATCAAGGGACTATGAAAATTTATGAAATGCGAAATCTCCTACAACCCTGTGATGAAGAGAGCCCGCCGAGAGACTCTCCACTAGAGTCACTGGGTGCTGTTTTATTATAATAATCAATATTTCCATCGTCAAATATGAAGAAGGTTTGTTGGGGGGGGGGGGGGGGGCGGAGGCATAAAGTGGCCGCGAGGAATTCATTTGCATGCATTAACCAAGAAAGCAGGGCCGCGAATGCGAATGGATATTTTTGCTATAATGTACAGGCTGAGTACTCGACTTTCTCTCTTGTCGAGTTTGTACTGCCATGTCCTCACTGTCGTTACTTTCTAGAGCCTTGGGGGGGGGGGGGGGGGAGGTGTGTCGGTGAATGGAATAATAAGCTATGCAAAGTTCCTCACCGCAGATACGACAATTGCCTCAAAAAATCATGAATTTCTATCGTCTGCGATATGATTTATCGTTTGTTTAAGGAAATAATGTTATTTCGACTCTGATTAATTGATTAAAAAAAATTAAACATATCTTTCGTCCATTTGACTGAGAATGGTAGCCAATGACAACAAATATTAATTTTTTTCCATCCGGTGAAAAATATATTTGGTTCAAATCAGCCTAATTTTCGTAAAAAAAGAGACTTTGTTTAAATTGATCAAAATTCGATTTGAGAACGGTAATTTTTTGAACTTTCAACTTGCCTCAGGTTATATCAATTCAATTATTTTGGTCCAATAAGGCCTCTTTAAGATAAAAATATTTGAAAATATGACTAGCTTCCCCCTCTATCCCCTTAAACAAGATCACAACCACCCGTCGTTCTCTTTTAGGGTGAAACGCGAATTCTTCGTTTCTCACTCGCGTTAATTACATCCGACTGTGTTGTACCAGTCGCGTGTACATGTGTGTGTTCGTGCGTGAGTAAAATAAGCGCCTCTCTCGTTCACCCTGGTCGTAATTGGCGAGTCGGCGAGGAGGCTTTTGTTGGAAATTTTGGAACAATGGTCTCACACATCTCCCACGAGAACACTCCATTGCCAAAATCGTGAAAGTCTGGATAGAGTAGGAAACCGCGAAGATACGAAAGAATTTACAAACATGGCTATATTTATAATAATACCAGCTGGTGCACGCGGCTTCTGTTCAATCAGTTTAAAAAAAATTTACCTCTTTTTAGCCCCTTAGGGGTTGAATTTCGAAAAATCCCTTCTTAGTGAGTTTCTACATTATAAAATAAAACTATTGACCAAATTTCATATTTATAGCTTCAGCGGTTTCGGCTCGGCGATGATGAGTCAGTCAGTCAGGACATGATATTTTATATATATGTATATATATCGAAATAAAATTATTTGAATAGTGCAGTCCAGTCGTAATAAGTTTATTTTAATATAGTAGTAAGGATTGCTTTTTTATACAATATTCTTTTTTGCTTAATTCTTAGCTCGCTTTAAATTCTTCTTACATTCGTCCGATATTCTGGGTATATAGCCCAATTACAAATGCATACAAAATATGACAATAATCCGCCAACAGCAGTAAAATACGTACATCACAGGATTCTGAATTTGGTCGTCTATTAATCCAACGAAAAATCACGTGGGCACGCTGCGTGATTGGAGTGGCCGCTTTTATGGCGAGTGGGGTACAATGTAGTTCAAAAAGTCCCTCCAGTCTCTCCACGCAGTGAAAAAGCGCACCGAGGCGAACCATCGATGATGGTATTCTCGCACGCACGAATAAAATTCTCTCGTTCGATCACAGCGATAGAGATAAAGATATAATTAATACGCGAGACGCATCCGTCTCGCCCCACTCACAGGCAAAATCTCATTTAGTGTACACACCTCGCCAACGGTCAGAGAGCGAGTGTCGAATATACATTAATTGGGGGAAACGATGAGCGAGAGAGTCGATTCCATTAATATTCGGGCATCTCCGTCAATCTCTTCGTTGTACAAAATTACTCGAGCATTACAATGTATAGATTACTGAGGCATAGCAAATAATTTTATATCGCTGAGTTATTTTTTCATGATTCGTCAAAATAATTTACTACTCGACCCAAATACGATAAAGAAATATAAAATCCCTAAGAAGAGAGAAAAAAAATTATCCATATTCTTCTACATCGACACGATGAGGCAAAACTGTGATGATATCGAGTGACCGGAAAGCATATTATCCATTAGAGAAATAGACGCTCAAAGCTTCAACGTGTGAGAGGGCGAATGAGAGAGAAAGAAAGAGAGGGGTGAGAGAGAGAGAGAGAGAGAGAGAGAGAGAGAGAGAGAGAGAGAGAGAGAGAAAAGCTCAAGGATATTTCTACCTGAAGTTAATAGCTCTGCAAACACTGACTGTATTTAACCAGCGTTAACATTAATGAAGTGAGCTACGTTTACTTCCATTAAATTCCTTCTCGTTTTCATTTTCTATATATCTCACGACGTGTTTTGACGCTCAACATGAAAATTGAGCTTCATGCTTGTATTATCTGCCGGAAGAGCTTCGTGAGAGGATGGAAGCCAACCTATTCACTCACTCTTCGACTTTCAATGCATAAAACTTTAATTCATGTGTACATTAATTCGAAGACTTTCCATCACATCGAACATAAAACTTCGTCGATGCCATTGATTGATCGGGTTTCATCGCTCAATGAGGAAGCGCAACTTGCTCTTCCTCACTCACTTTCAACTCGCCCTTCCGACTTCCTTCGGCTTATTTTTTCTCATTCAATACTCGTTTAACGACGTACCATAGAAAAACTTTTACACCTTGAAGATCCTTGATGAAAGAATTTAACGGCCTTTTTTCGGCAAAATAGGCAAAAATTTTCAGAAATGGTTCGTTCGTAATTGCTGGACCAATGGGACTTTTGTATTTTATTTCTCTATATAACCAATTGCCATGGCGTTTTATCTCTGATAGCCAGTATTTCACGTTCGGAGGTCGATGTTGGCCTCGTTCACTATTCTCCTCCTCCACATCCTTCAATTTGATCGAAACGATAGCGCTTGGGGCTAGCTGGACACTGGTGTGTGGTTTGGTCTGCTCTCCCTCCCTCCCTCCCTTCCTCTTCCTCACTCTCTCTCTCTCTCTCTCTCTCTCTCTCCTTCACTCTCTCGTTGATTCGTACAATGGATGTGCGGGAGAGTGCGATATCTCGCCAGTTTAGTCGTTCAATGTGGGCAGAAATAGGACCACTGCGTGATGGGACATGGGCAATATATATAACTGTTCCAAGTGCATGGTTGTAGCTGCATTCATCTTCATATGGCTTCCCAAAATTCGCATGACAATAAATACCTTGACAATAATTACGTTCAAACGAGTCCTCTATTTAAAAAATGTTATTCCGCCTTTACTCGCGCTATAGGAATTTTCCTCATGGTCCCCTTAAATCCTATGGCATATTTAATTTAATCATTTTAATATCATTGAGGCGTCACTTATCTTCCTTAGAAAAAAAATTGTTTCAATCCACTTAGCTGCTGGCGAGAAAATAATTTTTTTACGCCAACGTGTGGGCGACCCATGAGCTTTCATCACGCGACATAAATATTATCTTGTTTGTATTAACGAATGCGCAATCGTTTATTGTTCGCTGAAAATTATTATAAATCATGGAGAATTATGTGATATACGAGTGAGGGCTCAGGGTTGTTTTAAAATGACACTTTTGGTTATAAATCGAGCTCTCAGGTTTAACAAATCCATGGTAAATTAATTCCAACAGTCGCGAGCAATTAAAATGGACTTGACAAATATTAATTGATAATAATTTCATGGGAGATTACCATCACCGAAGTTATTTGAATGAATAAACAATTGCTGACGTGAAAAAAATTACTCGACGATTTTTTGCGGATGAAAATAATGTGTCAACAAAATTCTTACACGCGAGTAACTTGGATTAATCATTTTTTTAATTTTATATAACTTGATGATTATAACTGACGTAATATAACCTCCTAAATAATAATAATAAATAATAAATAATAATAAGCCTAAAAAAGGCCTTTGTGATTTTCTATTCGGAATTGGCTTATTTCTGCTATTGATACAGGAATGCGTGTAAATATTGTTTGATTTGATAGCACGGGGCACCCATATATCGATACTCTCCATAAACTTACGATATTCACGTTTTTAAAAATTTATTTCTGTCAAATTTTCAAAAGTTTTCCACATCAGTCCTCCTTCCAGAAGGAAAAAAAAACCCATCTTCTGCCTACATGCATACACCCATTTGAAGGTCCAAACGTTCACTCTCCATGTTTGCCTACCGCATAGCCAGACTGAAAGTAATATGCGTACGAGAGGCGCCAGCGTTCAGTTGTGCGAATGATGGCTTTTCCACTGCAAAAGGTACACACATTACAGAGTGCTGTGAACAGTATTTTTTCGCTCTACGAATACCCGGCTGATGTTTGGTGGAAGAAAAAAAATGCACTCGCTGAAATTTAACACCTTTGCGAGTACGAAAACTGAGAAAAAGAGACGCAGGAATTATCAGAATGAATTATATTTAAAAATAATTATACGAAAGATAATCATATTGCTTATAAAATCGGTTTCAAAATTATTTTTCATTGAAAAATTTGCAAATTTTTATAATTATCTTGTGCGCAAAATCAATTTGAATAGTTCATTTTTCATTCGAATCGCTTTGGACATATCATGGACAACGAGGAATAGCACAAATATGTTCTCTCGATATTTAGATTGGTTTGGAGAATTAAAAAAAAAGTCTACAGGAAACAGTATTTTTCTTTGCTCGATACATTATACTTCCGGTTTTCTGTGAACGAATAAAAATTTATTCCATTGTAATTTAATACTTTTCCGAGGGTGAAACCTCGAAAAAGGAAAATGCAATTATTATAAAGAATTAACTTCAATATCACTTTGAATTTCTTAACTTTTTTTTTCTTCAATAATTGAAAAATTTGATTTTCTTCATAACACTTTTTATAATTATCTTGTATGAAAAATCATTTTGAAAAGTTTTGATTTTATTCAAATCACTTCAATTTCTGGTCCAAACGCAAGAGAATAGTATATAAATGTTTTTCCGATATTTTTACTGGCATGGAGGATTTTTTCATTTTTTTTTTTACCAATTTTTCAAACGGTGTTATGAAAAAAATATATCGTCCGTGGGAATTCCACTTCAGGAGGGTCAGAGAGCATGAGGTATAACGGAGGACTGTGGGGGCTCTCGGTCTTCTTTTCCCTCTCGCGTGACTAACTGAGCTCTATGGGTCTCTTTTCTCTCTCACTCTATATTTTTGCCCTGCGGGATTCGTGTGTATAGCTGACCTCAATCCACCAGGGTCAGCTCGAGGTCCATGCACGCAATTTTCGTACAGAGCCATGATTTTTCTGTACATTCTTTCTTTGTTCTGCGAAAAGTCAAATCCTCTCTCTGCCAGATTTTCTAACCCATATTTTTAAGAAAAATTTGCATTTTCGCTTTTCATACTCACCCCATTGAAGCTTTCACTATTTTACTTTAACGTCATTTTAAATCTTTCCGGCTATCCTGAGAATCTCTTGAAACCGATTGGACCATCTGGACGCATTTCAATTTGAAGCTAAACTTTACAAGACATCGTAGAGCAGAAAATCGATTTAATAATCGACTTTGTATCGGGCCAAGAGAAAACTTTCTTATGAATGGGGATCTGATTGGAATTTAATATCGATCGGAAAATCCTTTTTTTTCCGTCATCAGAGAATCGCGAGAATAGAGTCGGAGCAATCCTTAGAATATAAAGGACCGTGACAAAGGATGTATGCTGCAAGAATATTATTTTTTTTACATCTCTTCTTCGTGAAACGATAAAGCTTTACTAACTCGAGATCGCTCGTAAAAATAGACTCGACACGGTCAAAGGAAAAAATAACTCGATTCTCGTGATCCACATTATTTGTGTCGACACGGAGCTCTATGGATACGGACAAATATATATATTTGTTCATATTTATTTTGCACCAGCACCGTCCTCATTTCGAATTGAAAGACTCACAAAGAGAATCCTATCAAGAAATCCAGTTGCGCGTTTGTGTATGAGTTTTCGTTTCGTGCTCACTCTCGTACACATCGATGCACTTTAAACTTTTGAAACAATTCACATAGTATGGGTGAAACGAGCTTTGAAAATTCGTACTATCCTGCCCCTATCTCTTTTTCCACCACTCAAGCTTTAACGAGAACCCAATCCGCCACTGGATATTTTGGTGCTTCGATAATTAATCGATTAAATATCTATATCTCGTTATTCGTAATTTCTAGATAGATCTTCGGAGACTAGATATCGTGTATAAATGAGTTTTTAATTAACACTCGAGAATGGTTATCAAACCGTTTTCAACCTTCATTATCGTGATCCACGCGATAAAATAAATATACGTATAATATTCGTGGAATGTTTGGAAAATATGCGTTTACTTATGCTACTGCGAATCCGACATGGATTTTACAATGTCGCAGAAATTTTTCTATAGAAAAAAAAAAACTGTATACTTTTAATTTTTAATTTTTGAGAGCCACTTGACACTCTTCGAAAATCTAGTGGGGACACTTGGAGCAATTTCGTTGTAACAATAATAAAAATAATAAAAACTAAAAAACCTTAAATGAAAAAGGTTCATTAGAACCGAATAGCTTTGGGACAAAAGCTGCACTTTCTGTAGCATCGACATGACCTGGATTGAATATCGCAATCTCGCATGTCGTCTGATGGATAAAGAAAAACTTTTCCCAAACGGTACGACGCGCGCCAGCGAGAGATGGATTCGAATTATTTAATTCATTCCGAAATACTCCAAGCTTTTTTTTTACACGCCACTGCATGGAGTTGTGGAAAAATTATAAAAATATAACATTTGAACCACGAGAAAATTGATTTGATTTACTTATTTATGTGTCTCTATTTATATGTCTCTGTGTGTGGAATGTTAATATTGAGACTTCAAGTCCAAAACGTGCTTTAAAGATTTTGATGCATCACGAGAATCCATCTGGATAAATCGGCTTTGTTTGAAAATAACCGGATGTATATTTGGCAATGTGTCAAATTTCAACGGACGGAAAATTGGGAATTTGAGGAAGAGAAAGACAGTTTATCGGGAGATTGAGATGTCTACTGGTATTTTAAATAATTTCGTGTGCTAGCGACCCCGTGCCTCGCTCCCCGGTTTTTTTTTAATATTTCATATTCACGATATCCTTAATAAAAGACGTTAACAAATTTTAACAACAAATGTTAACATTTATGTTTAAGTTATATTCAAAAAATTAAAAAAAAAATGACGCACATGTTTTCTACCATATAACATTTTATTTCACATTTTTTCAACCTATTAACCGATCATTTTTGTCAAATGAACATTTAATCTCATCTTTTCCAGAAATATTACAGCTCACACTTTTATTTTATTTTACCTCCACTCTTCATTGCAATATTAATAAAAAATCTTGAGGAGAATATTGATAAATATTTAAGCACAACTTTTATTACGAGCCCAAAATTACATTATAAGGGACAGTATTATTTTTTATTTTTATCCAAACCACAACTCACGGATATCAATAGTGTAAAGAATTTTTGTGTCAAATATAGTAGTGTCAAATATACATTTTTAAATATTTTTCAATATTTAAAAATGTTCGACACTCGAATTATCATTTTCAAATCTGGATGATGGGCGTTTTTCATAAAACTCTGCATTTATCTCTCCATTTTAGAATCTCAAATTCTACTCGCAATCGATCACATCGCCTAAAAATTTTTTGACACAGTGATGCATATCTTTCCTCGAGTCTGCAAAAAAAAAAAAAATCACAGTAATTCCTAGAAAATACGAGTTAATAATAAAAACATCTCAATTGATTAGGCACGAAAATCATGAAAATTAACTCCCACTAATTTAAAATTCATTTGTACAATGTTCACAATTTCCGTAGCAACATTTTTATTCTCTTCTCGTCGTAAAATTTTCATCCAGACGGAAGTTTTATATATACCCGAACTGCGCACAAAACTTTATGGGAACGTGCGTGGTATCCGAAGCTTCCTTTACGGTTCCGTCCTCTTCTGCTCCCCGTTGTCCTTCGTGGCTGGAGAGTCCCTCGAGCGCGGTTTGAATATTTCAGGACTCTGACCTCAGCGTTTTACAGGATCCGTGGACAAAGCTTCATCGTCATTGCCTGCATAATAGTTGTAGCGTACCAGGAAATGAATATACAAGCAAATAAAAAAATGTCTTCGGGCTGTCAGTTACAATATATACATGTCCATGTATAAAAGCATGTATCGCATACATATATATATATATATACATATATATATATATATACATATATATCGCATGGCTAAAGTTGAAAGGGCGTATAATCAGTTTATAAGCATCGAAGATACGCCCTTTGGGATTTAAATGTGAGATTTGTACGCGTGCACGTAGACGCCGTCTCTTGGGGAATGAATGCGGAGCGATGCTCGTGAAATGGAAAAATACATTTTAATTTTCACATGCCACGAGTTCTCTCTCTTTCTCTTTCATAGAGCCGGAGCTAGCGCGAAAAAAAGCGTACGAAATAGGTAAGAATGTCACTATGTCGACTTTGAAAACTGTCTCTCTTGTCACTGGATGTTTTCTTGTTGACGCAAATCGAAGAAAAACACCAAGAAGGGAAAAGGGTGATTTTCGTTTATATTTGTTTTTGCTCATATCGTTCGTAGCTTTCTTAACGAGCTTTTGCAGCATAACTTGTGCTGGATCGATCGTGGTAGTTACACAAGAGAGGTCAACGTTACCCTAACGTCGCGGGGCTACTCATGATTATTTTTCGGTTATAGATTGTAAATATTATTATATATGTAGAATAGTTTTTCTCTGCTTTGCATTTATTGCGACCAGCATGACTTGAGAAAGGTGTCACATGAAAGTTTGGCGACTGGAGTATAGAGGGTTGAGGTCAGCTACTTTTTACCAAGACGTTGGATTGGCAAAAATATGGAAATGATCGAGAGATTTTTAGATTCCACTTCCTACTGAGCTGCCTCAACATAATCTTGACGATTTGTCAAACACGAATGCTTATTCTTTTTTTTCGCTCTCTTTTCGGATGTAGTGCCCCAGGGAATTATCAACGAATTTTTCGCTGCAACCGAGAAGCTCGAGCTTTTTCCTATTTTCATACACGAGCTTCGACCAAGACTGCAGAAAAAAACATCAGTCACCGAACATTCCCCTAAAATTCTCGATCTGGTGATATTTGTACAGAACGAAATATGAAGTCCTATGGTCGAAGTGCCTAAGGGAAAATATCCAAATAAGAAAGCTCGCAAAGTAATTTTTTTTTCAATGTAATTTCAATATTATTTCAATCTATTTTTTTTAAACACAGAAAAATCAATCAAGATTATAATACTTAAATCCTATCAGTTTATCAATATATTTTAATTTTTTCATCCCACGGATGAATATTCATTTATGCGAGTAACTTATCTAACTAAATTATTTTTATTCGTAATAATCAATTGACTATAAAATTTCAAAGCTTTTCTTAGGTACGAAAATTCTTAAGTCGCCTGTCGTCAAGGCAGAAGCCCAGTATTTATTGCTCATGGTACAAGGAAGATAGCAGAAATCTTAGTTTCCCACGATACCGGAAGTTGCCTCGTCGCATCCCTCGTCGGTAATTTAGCAAACTAACTGTCCAATTCCTTTGAAGAGCTTTCCCACAATCGCGCCCTCTAACAGTAACCTCAGCGAACTCTCTGAGTTCTGTGGTGTAGCTAAAACTCACGAGCTTGCACCTTTGCGACCCTGCCGAGAGATGGCGCTGATTCAATGATGCGACCCTCCCCACCCCAAAGCACAAACGTCGGCCGTTGCAAGCTCTGTCGTGTGACCCGATCGTTCATTACCCATGAAATTGCTGACCTTCACCTTTGACTCTTGGAAGTTCGCACTTTGCGTGGCAGAACAATATCTATATTTATAAGCAAGATCCACAAAAGCCTCATTAATGTCCTAAAGGTCCATACTTTGATGAAAAATCGATCCTTTTGCCCTCCGGTTATCAAAGACTTAAAGTTTTTATTTTCATTTTCAAACGACAAAACGCAATTTTCAAAGCTTACCTCCATTTTGATTTATCCCAAAGTGTTGGATGCATGAAAAATAGTGTAAATTTATCGTGGTGGAAAAGCCACGCGATGGACGTGAAACTCGCGTTGTGAAAAAATTCTATAGATGGGGCAGACCCGGATGCTGGTTTCAGTAGTAAGGCGCGAGCCAGGTCAGACATGACGTCACTCCGGGCACAAGCGAGCTCATTGGCCGCAAGCTTGCGGTGTATCGCAGCGTTGGAAATCCCCTGCTTCATACTCCCTTCTTCACCCTTCAGCCCTCCTACCGACCAAGTTTGAACCTATCCCATGGGAGGGTTAACTTACCTGTGAGCTAACACCATCTAACTTTATTTCTCATAAATGTGTGATTGGATCGTACTTGCTACTAAAGCTCACGACATAAACTGATTCGTGCAAAGATATTTCTGATCTTTTCATTAAAAGGGACTTAAATAAAAATAAAAAAAGTTGAGTATTTGTCTTGGAGCATTTGCATTTATTATGTATGATTTTGCCTCCAATTTGACGAAATACTTTAACTCCCTTATGACTTTCGAGAGTGTCTATACAATCAGTAGCATGACGAGCTCTCACCCCAAGAGTTTCTACAGCCCAGCTCGACCTCCCGAGTATTATAGTTAATAATTCGAAGGCATTTGGGCGTTAGCAGCATCTCGTACTCGGGGGAAAAGTAAATTCTCCTCGGGAATGTAAAATTATTTGCTGCTGCACACATTTGAGAAGCTCTTTCACTCTCTCTCTCTCTCTCTGTCTCCGTTTCGAGAACGATCATATAAGCCTTTTCGAAATATCATTCAGACATTAATTGGAACAATGCCCATGATTCTGCAACAATTTTCGTATCCCCGATGCATTACCTCCCACCCCCTTCACCCTTTACGTCCCCTCCCCCATTTAACTTCTCTTCATCTATTCTCCATTTAATTAATTCACCGCGTATATTTATAACAGTCTCGCGTGTATTAATTCGTCATAGAATGTGTACTCGCGCGTCACATATTCGTAATGTCGCATGTGTAAAGAGGTCACACTCGCATTGCAGTTTAAAAAATTAATATACATTCGCAAACTTTTGTAATGACCTTTCTCCTGAATTCCATCCAGGAATAATAAATCCAGGAATAAGTTCAAAATTAGTTAGAAAAATATTTATCTCATGCACGCAGGTGGCTTGTTCGAAGTTGGAGATTTGGTTGGTGAACATACCTTGTGTTTGATTGAACGAACGTTCATTGCAATAAAATTAATTTGTTTTTACTTCAATGAGTCTTTGTTTGATTTCTGATCGATAATTTTTCGTAGAGAGACGTTGAAAATATTATTAATAATATAGTAATAATAATAACAATATAAAAAATATTCTTGGGATTGAGTTGATTGTAGAACGATTATCGAATCTATTATTCGATAATATTTGCTAAACAAAGTTTGGATATTGAAACGAGAAAATGCCTTTATTCGAGATTATGCGGGTCAAGCGTGAGCTTTCTGTGGGGTGGTGGACGCAAAAGAGGGTGCGTTTGCCAGCGTTATACGCTTTTCGTTCCTCTCGCGGACGCTATAGTATACGAGGAGACACGAAGAGCGACGAAAAGCGACGAAGTTCCGCGGCCACACAGGAGAGAGTAGCCGGCCTGCGATCCCGTATCCCGACATCCAACCACTCTAACGCGAGACAGAACGAGAAGAGGGAGTAAGGGTTGAATTCCTCTCTCTCTCTCTCTCTCTCTTCAAACGTGATCGTATTTAACGCGCGAACTCGTTACTTTTTTTGGCTAAGCGATCAAAATATTTTGTCGCAGCTTCGCGGATAATTTTTCTTTCCCCTGAAATTTTTACTGTACACGAAAATTCTTATCGAGTTTCTTCATAAAAATATCTTGATAAAATCGCAGCTCCTTGTTGGAAATCGATAGTGCATCGTCGACCGAAATCCGGTGTTTTTATATCGGCTTCGACAACACGAGGCTCGTCGGATTTTTTAACCCTCTCAGTCTCCCACCCTCTTTTTCGAATTATTCCTTATCACAAAAAGTTGGTAATTTTTTGGTGCAACAAATGTAGAAATAACTCTTCTGGTAAAACGTTTTGGTGGATGGTGCAAAAATTTGTTTGTTCAATTTATCATTTTGTTATCGTAGATTTTTTCTCGCTCAGTAAGTGGCTAATAAAACTTACTGAGCGAGATTAATTTTGGAGTGGGTGCTATAATGATCGATTACCGTGATATTTTTTGCGACACAAAGTAATTAGTGAACGTGAATGTTTTCGTTCCGATATAAATCAAAATAAAGTGATGTCCACGAGCCTCATGTCTTTTCAATGAATTATGACAAATCATGCTCGAGGTGTCTAGCCTAGTTTTCCAATATTAAATTTCAATTCACGAAAAATAAATACATATATATGTATAATTTTGTGTAATGAGAATCTCAAAGAGATTGCTTGGTAATTTCGATGTCAATGGACGTTAAGAGAAAATTCTATAAATTCACGCTTAATTGAAATCCTAGAAGCGAAATCCAAACAAATGAAACTGCGTCTTGAACACTCAGGCGATTAACGCATTGGATGTTAAGATGTAGTGCCCTCGAGGCAATTGTATTTTGCTCACGAGACTTCATTATCCGATTCACAAAATTTAATTATACTTAACGTACCTGCTTCAAAGCTCATTTTACCATTAACACACTTTTACTTTGGCTTTAACCGTTATAAATTCACGAAACCCCAAAGGCTTTCCGTAACAATGTAACGTTTAATATCACGGTAATTGCACTCGCAGCACTCTGAGAATTGAGTAAAGGCGTGGGCATTTTGGAGCTAATATTGAGTCTCTCCCTGAGTCCAATTAGTAATCGCTCAGCGAAAGATTAAACGGATTTATTCAAAAATTCACAGCAGCCAGCAAGTTCTCTGGATTTTGAGAATTGTTTATTTATGGTTTTTGGTGAAATTATACAGGATATGAAATATTATTGTGTATTTATAATGTTTGCTGCAGAATTTTACATGGCTTCGAGCAATTTAAAAAACATTCAGAATTAATAAAAGTAATGTAAAATAGTTATTCAATATTCTCATACGGATTATTTTAACAATTTGGTACAAAATTGTGGATTATCTCGAATCATTGAAAAATCATCGTAAAAAATTGTTTCCTTATTATAGCTCGAAACAAACGTTTCAATTTTTTTTCATAAAATTATTGTCTTGGATTTATATTACAAATTGACTCGAAGTAAAGCCGTTTCTTTTATGTTGCTACAAAAAATAATATTCAGAGTGAAAATTACAGGTATGATTTTTTTAATTAATTTTAACAGTCACTTCAGTTTATCTCAGTACATGTCCAAAATCAAAACTCAATCACCGACTGCAAAAAATACGTCTATTCAAATTTTATCAAATAACTGGTAGAAGATTGAATATTTGCATTGATTCGATATTACTGCGTTTCATTTTATCGAGCCGGATTGAATTTGATTTCAATCACCGCAAAAAAAAATCGTTCCAGAGCATTAAACAAAGCAAAAAAACCGATCGGTTGATTTTATAAAAGCTCAAAGCGGTGGTCTGTAACTGCGGGAGGGTTACAGTTGACGACTACATCGTCATACTTGTTGTACGATCCGTGAACGCGTGGTTATTCCTTTAAACGCCAATGTCCCTTGGGGCTTTTGAGCTATATATATATACACGTAACATCGAAAGTTCACCGTGTTATCTGTACAAAAGTTCTTTCTACCCTTCCCTCATTTCTCCCTTTGTGGCATATCAAAATATCTTGAACTTTGACTCGGGAACTTGGTCTTCTAACTAGCATTCTCCCCAATGGCAAATGAGAGAAGCTGGTCGAAACTCCTCGAGACAACTTCGAACCGAGATAAATACATTTCTTATTTCCTTAATTACCGCGAGAGGCAAGGGCGCGAAAATTCAATTTACTCACCAGTCGTTGCGTTGTAGAAATCAACGATGACATCGTCATAAGATCGTTAATGTTTATTTTACCGAGACGTTGATGATGTACATTATACACGCAGGGGGTATTTCATTTGCAATGAAACTTTTTTTGCTCGAGCAATTTTTTAGGGCTCTTCGTTATGAAAAAATTTTGCTCGATGTTGAAAAATGCTTTTTTGCACATGATGAGCTACATCTTTAGCTACTATTTTTTATCTATACCATCTTTAGCTATACCACGTATACGAAAGGGTGTTTTGACATATCTCGGAGCTACCCTCTTTCATTATTTAAATGAGGATTTGCGTATACAATTCCAAACAAATATTATATTCGATCAAAATTGGATTACGACGTCATAAGATCTGAAAATATCAACGAAAATACGAAGAATATTGATTTCAAATATTAATATGTCCAGGAAGTTATTTATAAAGCTGCGTAAAATAAAATTTGCTCACCATATATTCTTGACAATGGATGAGTAGCAATTAAACTTACCGATCTTCAAACTTTGAAAAAAACATATGGCACCTGTGCGGTCATTAAAAATTTATTACGCGTAACAATTTTGATGAAATCTCCGTTTTGGATGGGAATGTATTCGTAAAACACGTTAAAGGCACCCTTAACACAAAAGACAAAAAAAAATCGCTCCACTTAATGTGGTTCTTGATGTGGCAATACTCAACATATATAACGACGACGTCTCGTTTTCTCCTCATTACGCTCAGGTCACGCGGTTAAACCGGAAATAAGTTTCGCACCGTACAATCGAAGTCCGTATATTTGTATAGAGGGCAGCAGGGGGTTGAAATCTCGTAGAAACTCCCGAGCATTAATTGCCAAACGAAATAGATACAGGAAGTGACCAATTCGCACGAGGGAAAAAGTCGAACCAACGGCGAAAGCGAGAAAAAAAAAGGTGAAAATGGTTCACAGCTTTCTCGAGGGAGAATATCCTGGAATGGACGGGAATGAGGCTGACCCTCTGGGCCTCGTTGATCCGGCTATTGAAGCTCGCAAGCTCGTAAGTACAGATCGATATGTGTCTTGATTCGTATAGTCTATAAATCTCGTCTTTACTGTCAGCTGAATTACTCGAACAATCTGTGCTATATAGTACAAAAAAGCTTGAAAAATATATTTGTCCTGTCGAAGTAAAAAAGCATCGTACATTAATTTTCCCGATGATATTGTAGCTTTGAAAGGTTATAATATCGTGAGAATATTAAAAGATTATTATCGGAACGATGATTCTCAATAAAAAGACTGACATTCATAAAACTTGGACCAATATATTCGACCATTAACGTCCAGACGACCGTTGATATTGCTGATATAATTTTGCCTCGATAAATAAAAAAGTCTATAGAGTATTTATCATCGGAAAAATTAATGTCTATTATATGAGATTTCAGCAAGTTTGTGAATTCATGCATTTTTATAGTTGTTTTTTATGCAAGTTCTTTTTTACGAGATTTTTTTTTCTCTCCGTGGGTTCAATTCAATGCGAGATTTCAACATTTTTCCCAGCGAGAATTTCGATGAAAATTCTGTAGAGGCTGAGCGAGTATACTACGATTGAAAAAGTTTCACGAGGATTTTATCGATAACGTACGGCAAAATGCAGTGATGCACAATGCACCGTGTCAGGAAATATTCACAATCGAAATATTGAAAACGCAACGAGAAATGCGTTTTTCATCAATCGCTGCAATCATATCTGTGGCATATAATCTCTGTTCTGGAGTTGAGTAAAGTTAAGTAAAGTGAAAGCTTTTTTTTGTCAAATTCTTTTTACATCAGTATATTTGTAAAAATAATAAACGATGTAATTTCTATCACAGCTAAAGTACAATTGGTTAAAAAAATAATAATAATTATGATAAATAAAAATAAACTTTTAGTGGGAAAATTGTTTTAAAAAATGGCGGAATAGCAAACACATTTATATTAAATTGAGATAATTAAATATAATATTAATTGCATACTTCTATCTATTCTTTAGAGATTTGAATTACAAAAAAAATGGATTAGAATTATTTTTTTTCCAACGAAAAATTAAAGCCAGTAAATGCGGTTGGAAATTTAACAATCCTCATAGGCTCTCCTAACTGACTTTCCATCTACGAAATATTAAAATAGAAAGTATCTCCGAGGCGCTTTCCTCTCAACTGTTTGCGAAGTTACCTAGCCACGAGAGATTTTTGCAGAGCGTCTTATATAGCATCGTATTTTTCATCTTAAAGTCTTGAATCTCTCGAAGAGATTTCCTCGCTAAATCTTCCTCTGAGCCCGAGATGTTAATTATCAGCTTAATGGCAATTCTTCAGATCGAAATAACTTTATACACAACACAGCAGCAATACGGATAATAATTAGAAAATTTCATAGTCTGCACAAGCTGCGTCATAGAGAAAAAAAAAGGTGAAAAAGTAAGATAGAAGATTCCACTGGGTTGAATAATTTATTAGCTGGGCAAATAAAGACGATGTAGATCCGGAATACTTTATATAATATCGAGTAATAACGAGCGTTTAAGTGAGAGGGTGAAATTGCGAAATAATTCACACATGCTTGATATGTATCAATCATGTGTGAATTATTTGTGTCAAGCATGTGTGAAGTATACACTTCAACACGCAAATTACTCTGGGAATGTATTATCTGCTATTTTCAATATGAATTATAGGCGTTGACGCGGATTTCTCTCACTCTCTCTCTCTTCCTCTTCCTCTCTTTGGCTGCGGCATTATTATCGATTCACGAGAGTACTCCACCGTAACCCAAAATCATTATGTTATTACTCTGAGCCTCGCGTACTAAACAGGAGATTTATAAATTCAACCTAGTGTGATTTTATGAAATTTCGTCAAGTTTGCGGTGGAAAATTCTAGTCTGGTAAATCCTACGGTAAAGTCAAACCCAATTTTCTGCCCGATTTCCTCGGAGCTATGAACTTTCGATTGACGTCTTCATTGAAAAAAAAAAATATAAAATAAAGTTTACACGCCCACGTCAACATTCAAGAATTTATATCCCAGTGATTTGAGGCTGATCTTCCCTGCATCGTTCTAACATACTGGACAAAGATTTATTTTTATATTGACAAAACTTTTGTTGGATTTTTTCTGGCTATAAAATTATATTTAAGTTGACTAGAATTTGGTATTAACTACACATTCATTTCGCCATATCTAACAAGATCTTTGTTAACTTTAAATATTTTTTTCTCTCAATTCATCATTTAAATTTCAATGATGTCCCATTCTTTTTTTTTTTTTAATGATTCAACAGTTTGAAGTTAATAAGATATTTATCAACAAAACGTGTCGCAATAATTGGATTATATACATTATCAAATGTTGATATCCAAGTTTATCATACGCTCTAATTAATTACAAATCCGCCATGTTGAGCCAGAACGTGTGATGGCCTCACATAATGCACTAAAGTGATGAAAATTTAATGAATTTTACGCTCTAACACTGTAGCTATTGTTTCAAAAATACGTATGCTTCACTCTCTGGTCATATCAGAATCTCTCCTTTATTACTGTCCCCTGACTGTAATGAAATACACTGAAAACATTGAAGAGTTAAAAATTTTTACTTACGATTTTTTTTAAATTCTACTACGCTCAAAGTTTTATTCATACAACTTACCTCAGCTCTTCTTTCATACAACTCGTTTTCTTGGAAGAAATTTTCTCTCGACTTGTCTCAGTATCGACCTGGAATTTTGTTTCTATAGGCAACTACGACTCAGAGGGTCGAGTTTTCGTATACTAATATTCGAGCTGGTTCGTATTCTGTCAGACACCTTAAAAGCATTTAAAAAATGTAAGGACAAAGTAGACCCTAACGTCGATTCAGGCGTTTCCACGTATGCTGCGCAGCAGTCTTGTCAAAGATGTCCTTTGAACCCTTCTCTCGACCGAGACTACCAGTAACAATATTCATGAAATGCATTATTTCGATGATTATGGGATGACTAAAACATCTGGAATGAGGATATATATGAGAAATAATTTACAATTATGAATCCAAAAGAGTTGAATTTTCATTTTACAATTTTTCGTGAGAAATATTCGATGCAATATTGTTTATTTATGCTTCCTGGATACTGCACTAAATTATATAATTGTCTTATTCTATATAAAGTTGATTCCACAAATTTATGTGTTCCTGGCAATTCTCATTATAAAATTCCAACTAAACTGAAATATTTTATCCAAGTATGCGTAATCGAAAGATCAACGTTGAACGAGCCCCTCACAGTTTATTTGAATGTGAAAAAGTGCTGAACAGAGAGCTTTTATGGACGAAAAATTGTAGTACCCACTCGCAGGACCCCTTTGAGCAAAACGGTACATCGCGAGCAAGAGCGAGAGAAAACAGTGGGAGAAAGCTCAAGGGACAAGAGTAGTACTGCATCACTCGGGGGCCAGAATTTACTTCTTGGTTCGAGTTCCTAAAAACGCCTGGCAAATCCTGGAAGATTTTCCAGGCACCCCTTTTTCCACGTTTTTTTTTTTGTCTTTGTTCGATTACACGTAATAAAACGTCTCTGTCATGTTTCCTCGTAGATCTCCCTGCTCCTACAATTCCCCCTCTCCCTCTTTCTCTGCTTGTTGATTCTTTCATACGTCATGATATTGTTGCCATCGAAATTAACTTCTGCAATTTTACGCCAGATGCAACAAAAGCAGTTCGATAAAAAACGTTTTATCAACAAGCATGAAAAAAATACGTATGTTGGAGCATTTAAAGCATAATAAAAATATGTTGTGTTATTTCCTCTCATTTCCTGTCTTTTTATACCCCATGGCCGTAATTGTGCTATCTCAGAGCTTGAATGAGTCCTCGTATCTTTGGGTTTTTCCCTGGAAAAAAAAAGAAAAAAATATATAAGGCGAAATGAAAGCTTTCTCAGGTGTAGCGGAGAATCCCTTGGGGGAAAAAAACGCTTCAAAATTCTAGAAATAAAAGCCCTCAGAGTGCAGCTGAAAACACCAACGTTTTACTACTAATTTTCCACTAAAAGGCGTATAAAATAATATAATACGCTGAAGCTTCGATAAACAAATTAAATTTGTACATTCATGCGCTTAAAAGTTTTATATGGTATCGATTACAGATTCGGCGTGACATGAATCGAGAGAAAATTTTATTGCGTTATGATAAGAGCGAGAGTTCTGAAGAACCATAAAAAGCGTGATATGGGGGACAACAAAAAAATGTCACCCATCGTAAATGTCAACTTCGATATGTCCCGTGAACTGAAAAAAATAAAATTGTTTCGCAGATTTTTTATTTGAAAGAATCGATGAGTGTCCCTCGTCAAGTTTTGTATTTTCATCTTTTTTGGATCGAGATTACATTTCAATCTTCCAATAAAAACTTGCACAGTTATGACAGTTTTTCTCTCCATCTCCCTTAAACTCGCTTCACTCTCTCCCATCTCTCCCTTTTCTGCGTGTTACTACCGTCAGTTTATGCGCCACCGTGCAGACAGAATTCTCGATGACATTCCCTAAGGCTCTCCTGCATCTATAAATTTATGCATTGATATATTTATACTTTTGCTCTCTGAAATATTTTATGCGTACGTATATACGTACGCATATAATATTGCAGAGAGCCAAAGTACACCTGGTATCGACGACTTGGAGCAACTCCAAGCTCACTCTGGAGGGCTGCCTATGTGTCTCTGTCCCTGTCTTGTTGGAAAGACATAGTCAGACACCAATATTCAGAAACACCCTTTTATTATGGTGTCCTTCTCCAACATTTCCAACATTTCCAAGGGTTTTGGGCAAACAGCAAGAAGATTGGCTCTTGAAGCCTTTCATAAATTAAAAAAAAACATTTTCATTCATTTAATTAGACCTTGGAACGCTTCTAAAATTTATTCTCTTATTAGCATTGTATAATTGAATAAGCCTCAAGATCTCTTGCATTACATTCGTGTACTGCCTATTACTCTAAAGCCATCGAATAAAAAAAAAAGAGTTTCCATAGTATATATTAAAACAAAATTAAACAAAGCAAAAACTAATCAAGATGATTACATTTTCGTTTTAAATATATTCGTTTGGTATAAAAGGGCTGCGTGTGCCTGCCTTTGTTAGTCTAGAAAAACATAGGCCACCATAGCCGAACATAGGCAACATACACCAATTTCCGGAAATACTCCTTTCTTGCGAAACGCCTCTCTAACAACATTCCCGATGATTTAGGGTAAACAGCAAGACAATTATAGCTCCTGAAAGCTTCGAGAGACTTTAAAAAAAGCAAAGACAGGCCAATTAGAATGGCCCGTTAAAATGATTTCAAAAATGATTGACGTTTCAAAATCGTATAATTTGACAAGTCTGCGAAGATGCTGCACAATAATTATTTATTTTTTATACTTCAAAGCTATCGAGAAAAATAAATGTAGTGTTACAGGTCATACTAGAAGAGTTGAAAAAAAAATTGAAATGTTGGTTACGTTTTGGTCTTAAATAAATTGGTTTACCAGAACAACTGCTTGCCTTTTGTAGCTTGAAAAAACGCTCGCAGCCAGAGATTGAACTCTCAAAACACCCTACTATTGAAAAGACCCTTTTCAAGAACATTCACGAAATGGGAGGGGAGAGAGATGAACAGCGAAACGATTGGTTCTTGAAACCCCCAGACACTAAAAAAAAAACAAGACATTTCCATTAATTTGAGTGGACCTTTCTGAAATACTTGTAGGAGTAATTTACTTGGTGACATTATATAATAATTTGACATATTGTCAAAAATGTCTATTCCCAATTGGGCAATGATCGATTACTGCACCATTAGCTTGTTCATTCTCATAGGGCATTGAAAAAATAAATATAGTTTATAAATGAGGTGAGACAAATTTTCAAAATCTTATTTTTACCATATTGTCCAAATGTAAGTTGATTCACTAAAATGGTCAAACAAAATTCCAGATCGTATTCTCATCGAAAAATTTCCATTGATTGTGCGTCAGATTGAATTTGTGTCAAAAATTTTGAAATTTCCACGTGAAAGAACAAAAAATCTAAATATATTCTTTTCGTTTAGCGAAAATCTCAGCTGCTTATCGGGCCACCCAGGCACTGAGCACATCCTTTGCTCCAAAAGTTTCCCATACATCCTTGAAAGGACTTTTCTCACTCCTTCAAAGAAAATCGTATCTCGAAAGGATCCGTTTATCCTTTCTCTTTTTCCTCGCGCACTTTATCCTTTTATATGCATCGTTGAAAAATAACGAGAAAGAACGAGAACGATTTTAAGGTAAATGTAACTCGAGCCGTCTGAACAGATAAAGCAGTAAAGGCGTGATACACAATACATTTTACGTATATATATGTATATATATATATATATATATATATATATATATATATATATATATATATGTATATGCGTATTGCTGGTGAACGAGATACGCGAGCAATATTCACTCGTGCAATCTCTCGTGACCTCGTGAACTCTCGGAGTTCATTCAGTGATTCTATGCTCACGTTCTATATGTTTTAGCCCCATTCAGGACCGTTTAACTTTCGCACAATGTCCAACAAGTTGTGCTAACATTTTCTAGCACCTCTTAGCTATGAATTTGTAGAATGTCATTCGCGCAAAAGTTCGTCCATTTACGAGCACATGTCTGGCAATCATTTCAGTTACATGTTGGCAGTTATGTTTATGGAATTCCTGGATCGTTGGCTTGATTCAACGGTCAGAGTGAGACAGATTCTGGGAACTAGAGCTCGCTAAATTGATTTACAAAAGTTTTAAATAGGGAGAAGTTTAGCAAATTATTCGCACCTCCCTTTCAAAAGGGCCTTGCATCGAGTGACATTAGTGCCTTTTATTTAATCACCTTTTTGGTACAAAAAAAAAAACACCTTCGATAAAATGAATATAAAAATGTATATCCGCATGAAAGTATGTAGACTTAGACACACACGTCTGAATTTTATTTACTAAACAAAGCTCCTTTTTTTTGTACTAAAAAACCGACTTTGACAAAATACTTAAGAAAATTGTAGATCCATTGATTATTTAATTCTCGTGAAGTTGAGGTTAGCTAAATGGCTTTGATCGATCACAGTTCATTGATGGTAGCCTCATTTATGAATTGGCCTCATGCATCCTTGAATCAGTAAACTCTGCCAGTATCCCCGCAAAATCAAATCATTTGGTAGCCCTTTACATCGCGCTTCTTCATAATGGCATGATGGTAACCGACATGGTCGCTCCCTCTGCTCGTTACGACGTCAAACGTGCTTTTGCTATCTATAATGCCAGAGAGCTTTCTCTGGCATTATAGATAGCAAAAGCCATCAAAGTGCTCATTCATTTGCTATTTGACCTCAACATTCTTTAAATATGAATGGCATGTGCAGAAATGTCCAAAGCATATATATATATATATATATATATAAAGAGGACTTTTTTTTCTGCTTCTTATGAATAATTTCACGGAATTTTTATGTTATCTTTCCCAAGTGAAGAGAAAACTTTCCAGCTAGAAAGTTCGTCGTCGCGACGAGACCTGGGGGAATTATTGTGGATTTCCAGGGCCATGAGGCCCTCCTAGCTTTCAGACCTGGTGAATGATATGGGAATTATGCACAACGTCGTGAATACTAATAGTATATTGTGCATAGTAATTTGGACCAGGTGATAATTCTAGGAGAGTTGGGGGTGCGGAGCAAAACGGGACAGTTGCATTATTTTTTTTAACAAATCAAGATATGGGAAGGTTTGCTGTCAGAGTATTATTATCATTTCCTCCCGGACTTTTATTACAAAACAAGCTGAAAACAAGTTTGGTCAGAAATCACACGAGAATATGAAAGCCCAAAAAGTTATAGCCGATAAAAAAAATGGATCCTTACTATCCTGGAATATTGGTAACTCCATATTTTCCGGTGGGTCTAATATTTCGAGGGTTGGCAATTCTTCCAAGCTGCTTGCACGCTTGAAAAATTCCATGTTTTTATTTTTTTTAAATGACATTATGGTAACGATGTTGGCAAAAAAACCTACATAAAAGAAATACGTGTAAACCATATGAGATCATTTTTTATATCAGCATGGCTATCATCAACCCTTATTCATATTTTATTGCTGGTAAGAAAAAATGTCCGCATAAAGGACGTATGATAGACGAGGTTTGTCGAGGGTCTCGCGTTTCCACATGCAGCTAGCGCGACGTTTTTTTCTCGATATTGCCCTTGCCGTATATCCTATCCATTCAACATATTGCTTTAGCAATTCTACGAGGACTTTTGTATTCGTCGGGTAGTCGAATGAGATGTATATAACGAGGATGTGGCTCTTCAACGCTCCGCTTGACAAACGAGCACCGCGTCACACTCGGAGAAAATTGTATTTATAGTTCGTATTATTTGAACGCACAGTTAAAGAGACACTCATGAAAGAGGAAAAAAGTTTCTTCGATCGTTAAGAATTTAATTACTGAACTTTTAATATTGTCGCAAATGCGTTAATTTTTTTTATCAGTATTTGTACCATTAAACTCACTCTATAAATGTTGAAGGTAGAAAAATAGAGTGATTTATAAAATTTGATTACAAAGAAAGAGACAAATTTAGTTTATAATTCGATACAAGAATACCAAAAACTATTCAGAGACCACAAGGGTATGATTTAAAAAAGAGGACCTCCTGTTGCTTTTCTCGTCGTCATCAATTGCTCCATTTCGGGAAGCCTCCGACTGTCAAAAACATATGACTTTGCAGTGTGCACTGTGCACCGATCATCCACGGAGTCTCTTCAGAAAATGGTCTCTCCCAGCAAAGCGTATCATAAGTTCGATTTTCTGTCCAGCCAGCGCAATCTCAGCTGGTATGTGAAGCACTTCAGACTCCAAGTCGGGTGCATGACAGGGCTTTACAAGGTTTTATAGTCTCGGATATATTTTCCATTAAAAAAAGTGTGTCGAAAAAATGGAAACTGTCAATAAAAAAAATCGAAAGAAACGTTATATTATTGAGAATAATTATCATTAAAATAAATATTTCTGTTTAGTATACTTCGTATTATTCGCGAATTCGTTACTATAATTATTGTCATAATATCGTGTTGAAAAGCACAACAAAAAATCAATTTAATCTTCGTTTCATTTATACAAAAGAATTCATCCAGCAACAAAGACAATATTATCGTTCTACCTAAGAGGCTCAAGTTGCTACGAGGCTATAAAATCTAGCACACCAAAAGTCTTGGCTTCTCAAAATAACTCCAGTTGACCCACAGAAATTCGGTTCTCTTAGATCCAATGGTTTTGAAAGTCATAGAACACCAATAGAACGTGGCGTATGGATATTACACGAAGATCGAACAAAGGATGTGTCTGAAGCGTGGAAAATTGTACGCGCGTTTACATTGTGAATCGACAGATCCTACATGATTCCAGGAGGGGGGGGGATGGAGAGCATACAATAACGTAACACGCCAAATCATATCCTGTAGGATCCTCCCTAGACGCCAGCGGGCTTATAACAGCTTTAGCAGGATTCGACAATTGTGGTGCTAATGAGGGATGGAACGTTATTACAATGTGGGCTTCAGGTTCGATGTCATGTCGAATTTTAGCCTAAATTTGGGAGACTCGACACACGCTAAATTACTCACAATAGCGAAATGTTTCGTGATTGAAATTGTATTTCCAGACATTTGAACTAAAACAATCACATGAATAGCTAAATGGAATTTTACTTTATTCAACCTCACTACTGTCATAATGTGAGGTAGAAAAATATAATTTTATCAACAGGACAGTGGAAAAGGGTAAAAATTAAAAGTTGCCCATTATTCTCATGAGGGATGGAACGTTATTACAATGTGGGCTTCAGGTTCGATGTCATGTCGAATTTTAGCCTAAATTTGGGAGACTCGACACACGCTAAATTACTCACAATAGCGAAGTGTTTCGTGATTGAAATTGTATTTCCAGACATTTGAACTAAAACAATCACATGAATAGCTAAATGGAATTTTACTTTATTCAATCTCACTACTGTCACAATGTGAGGTAGAAAAATATAATTTTATCAACAGGATAGTGGAAAAAGGTAAAAATTAAAAGTTGCCCATTATTCTCTTGTAATTTTCCTTCATTTTCCAAGTTCCCGTTCCGAGCGAGTCGCTCTCTTAATTTGTGCTCGAATGTATTTCTATTGATTGGTACACGTTTTTTTATTAATGGATTCCAGGTGGGTATGGAGCGACGAGACGTGATATTAACCGCTGTATTTGGAACTTTTGGCGCTGTTGGTGTCTTGGTCGGCCTCGGACTGGCGGCTTGGCTATATCTTCGGGCCAGGAGGTCCAAGCAGAGAGACGGCGATCCTGAGAAACAGAACGAGAACGGCGAGGGTATGAGCACCACTCAGCCCCAGCAGACCGTCAAGAAGAACGGTTTTCTCAATCTGAAAACTCCGCTCATCAGCACGAAGGCCCTTGGGTGAGTGATTAAACATTATCTAATTCTCATAAGCACAAATTCACTGCAGTGGGTGGACAAAAACCATTTTTTTCACTATTCTTCGAACGTTATTTCTCGTTGCTAATCGCTATTTTCGCAAATGGCAACAATGTTCCATTTCCGTTTAATCACTCGCTGCATAACAATGCAATTACGGCGACAGGATTATCTACTCTCGTTTCAAAAGCTCTCTGGTACGTTGATGCGTTCGAATGAATTTTCAATGCGGCTTTCTGCCAGAACGTTTTAATTACGCTTCAAAAATCATCGAACGAATCCCAGTATATTTTTCATCAAATTCATTCATTGTGTGTTCACACGTGACAGGTGTTTTTCCCCCTCGCAGTTTTATCGGTCATAAAGCCCCGGAATGCGCAATCGAATCGATCGCTTATTTCTTCTCATTGCACTCGTTGCAAAATACTGACAATCGATATTGTACTTCGCATTTTCGTGAGCCGCGATATACTTTTCGAATGGTGCAGACACGTACAACGATACGCGAGTTGCCGGAGATGGAATAAATTAATTCTACGAATCGATAGTTTCAATATACAGGACGTGTAATTGTTTCATATCCTTCTCGTTACACGTATTTGTGTCACTTCACAGTGCGCGGTTGCAGGTTTACGGTAAGCAGAAATTTTTATTTATCCATCACGTGCTTTTTCGATGTGATAATGTTGGGTGGATAAATTCCTACCATCATCCGTTTATATGTCCACATTCGACAGCTTTTTGCTTTACCTGCATCCCAGTAACGTCGGTCAGTGTGTATTTTGCACGTTTCTACGTTACCCCCAATCGACAATGGAAGAGTTATCGACCAGCAGAGAGTTTGTTATCGATCGGGCCACTCGGTAGGTAACTGCACAGTCGATAATGTAACTTTATTTCATTACCGGTTGCTTTAAAGCAACCATTTACCACTTGAGATACGTACGGTGCTCGCTTTCTCCCTGTGTTCGACTTGTGCGCGGAAAACATGTTGATGGTTAATAGCCGACGAGGCATTTAATGCAAGCTCTCTACTCCACTAGATGCTGCAAGCTGTTTTCCCGTTCCCTGACTATTCTACCAGCAATATTCGTGTATCGACTTTCCTCGGACGTTTTCCCTAATATTTTTCTATATTTTTACGAGCCATCCCGCGGTCCTGCAGTGTTCGTCAAACACGATCGAATCCTAATCGTTCTATGAACGACTATGAAACAGCCTCAATTTTTATCAAAGCCGATTTTTCCTGTTTTATCTCAGAGACGTTTAATATTTCAAACAAAATTGAATTGAATTTCCTTACAACAATTTATTGCGCAGATTAACTTCATTGGCTTTCAATCGTCATATCAGTCGTCTTACAATCAGGGAAATTGGGGAAAAGCGACTTTATTACCGCCGGGATTCCCCCTAGCAGAGTAAAATCCGACATTAACAATCGCCTTAACATGGCCGGTGCTCGGTAAGTGTCTCATTCTCTCAAACCTGGTCAATACTGACCAGCGCTATACAGCATCAGCACATCTCACCGTTTGCAGAGCATGAACAGCAAAAACTATTCACCTTGTCCTCGAATATTCAGTATTTACCAAAGCTCCGGGCATTTCCGTCCTCTTGAACATCCGGATTACACTCATATTTAATCCTCAATATTATCATCGTTATATCATATCAGAAACAGGATACCCTTAACCCTTATACTCTGTCGAGCTTACGACGTTAAGCTTCGTCGTTTCTGGTCTCTATCGTACGTGCATAGAGTATACATTATACATAGAATAAGATGTGCTATTATCGTTTGGTAAATAGCTATAGTTGTGCCGTTTGGATAGAACTATATGGAAAATAGACATCAAGAGGATTCTATATTGCTCACACACGCTTCTTTCGCTCCCTTTGTCGTTATTGTCACTGTCGTGGTACGAGCTTGCACAGAGGCCGAATAGTAATCCAAGATTTTTTTTTTGTGTGTTAACTCTGAAAGCTCATTTGCTTGATGTTTGTATTAGATAGAAATGTTTGACATTGGCGACAGGGGTAGGAAACAGGTTGAAAAAAAAAGGAAAAAAGTCAGAGAATGAGCCCCTTGAAGCAAAGTAGGCGATAAACTTTAATAAACACGAATGGCTTGGAGTGGTACTGGCTTTTTGTTTTCTCTCGTTCTCTACCTGGACCACTCATCTCTTTGCTATCTTCATTCTTGTCTCTCTGCCTCTGTCTCTGTCTCTCTCTTTGCCTCTCACCCGAGCTTATAAATACTCATACAAGGGTGCTTTTGCGCTGAATTTCCGCAACCCGAGGCCCGTAAATACAACATCCGCAACGATCCTCTCGCGTTTGCCCAAGGCACTGGCGACACGATTGGCCCAAGCTCCGACATTTTTGTGATGATAATAATGATAATAAGAACAATGATATCAACGACAAAAACAAATTTTCTCTGTGTCAAGTTTAATCAACATAATCTTCTCATCTTTTCTGAAAAAAAAAATGGAATATAAACGGTCCAACCTATTATAACGACAAAAACTTTTTTGTACGCCTGTTCCTGTACTTAATAAATTATTTCTCACTTTTCCTAGATTTGAACCCCGAAATAATTTGATTCAATCTTACGTCAGAGCCGCTTTTTCTCACCGTTTTTGCCGCACTTCACAAAGACTTTTCTCGTTTCTTTTCTTGCTTTTGATTGCTTTGCTCCGCGCTCTCCCTCCCTCCCTCCCTCCCTCCCTCTCTCTCTCTCTCTCTCTGTCCCTTCGCTCTTGAATACGATGAATCGGTAATGCTTCCGGGTTCTCTTGGCTGCTTCCATGTAGGCCAAAGGGTAGATTCATCTCGCAGTTTCACTGGCACATGCCTGCCGAAGCAAGAAGAGCGTCGTGTAGAACTTTCATGACGATCGGAGGTAAACGGGGCAATCAATCTTGCACCAAAGTGCGCATCTGGTATTATGATACGGACATTAGATACGAATAGGCCAGAATGATATTAGTTGATCGATGTTGATTTCTGATCACTCTTGACCCTACGAACTTGGCGGCCATGTCGTTTACATGAAAATTGGTAAAGTTGAGCTTCCTGATTTTTACCTCTTAACCCTTGAATCTCTTTCAAATGAAATTTTAGAATTTTCGTAGACGTGACCAAAGTTACTCTGGACTATAATCGTGTGTAATAATTTCCCAAATTTAATTTTTGTCCTCTAAAAAGCTTCGTGCCTATCAGCTCGTTATGAACGTATCGTTAAGAAATTATTGCGCATTCTTCAAGCTCGCCCTCGACTATTAATCCACAAAATTCGTGGCCACGATGGCGAGCAATCATGTGCAATATCAGGAAGACCCATGACATTCATGGATATATCGTATAAACATGTGTATGTGTGCAGTTGGAGAAAATAACTTGAAATCCCAAGCTACTAATTTCGAGATGGAGAGATGCATAGTATGCTTCGGGGCTCGTTGCACTTGGGACTGTGAAACTAAAACAATGGAGTGCGTTTGAACGCTCGGATGCACAATGTCAAGCATGCAGTTCTATTTTGTCTTTCTCGTTTCCGCTTTCTCTCTCTCTCTCTCTTATTCCTGCGTTCATTCATTCTGTCGTTTTATCTTTTGTCTCTTTCTCTCCGACTGTTAGCAAACCTTCACGGTCTTTTACCCTCTTTTTCTGGGTTCCCCGGATAAATGGCTGGCCTATTCAGCCACCGAATGAGAGGAGGGTGAAAAAAACGAGCTATTGGTACGCTGCTTCGTTGTACTTTCCATTCCTCGACTCGACCAATTCGTCTCTCGATTGGCTAGGTCCCATAGTAAATCTGACCCTTCTGTTCCACCTCCCAATATAGCATATCTACCGATCCGTACAAAAATACTCGTCAATTCTACAAAGTAGGATATGGCCATCTACACATTTCGAGTTTCTCGTTCATTAAACGTTTTTGTGGTTGAAGACAGATTTGCCTACGTGGAATTTTGAACAACAGGTCTTTGCTGAGGCACAAAATCAGGTGGCAAAAAGGACGGAGGTGAGATCGATACAGAAATACTCGTGAGTCCTAAAAAATCGGGTGTGTGGACCTATTTCGAGTTTTTCGTTCACAAAAAGTTTTCGCGCTTTCAGAGAGATAGACGTGTAAGCCAAAATAAGAGGTCGCTTTTCTAGAGCACAAAAACAGGTACCAAATAAGGATTGAAGGAGGAGATGGGGGGGGGGGAATAGGAGAGCTATAAAGGAAGGTCGAGATTGAGAGACTAGTACAAGTATTGATTTGGCACTAAATCCCCCCCCCCCCCCCCCGACCTCCCTCTCTTTTTCACTGTGCTCTTTAACCGGCTTTTGAGACTATTGGGAATGTAAGGGCTAAAGGACAGAGACGACGAAATCACATACTAAAGGAGAAGGAGCTAAAGAGGGCTCTGGTAAGCTCGATAAGAGTGAGAGATTTTCTATCCCACCCTTGTAGTCGATTCTTCTTCCTGCCGTCCTTATTTTTTCCCCTTTTTCTCGCGCTTCTATATGCCTATCGTTTCATATACGGCATAGCATAAGATGCGAGAAAAAGGCAAAAGTGGACGCGAGCAATGATCGTGACCGAGATGAGCGACAGACTTATATGGAAAAGGAAAAAAATGGCGACGTGATAAAGGAAACAGAGAAAGTGGGAGAGAAGAGACAGGAAAAGCGAGGGAAAGGATGGACGAAACTCTGTTAAGGGAGGTTAAAAGGTCGAATTCGTGACACGAAGAGATGAACGCTCGAAGAGAGCGCGTGAAAGAATTTTCTATTCGATCTGCATAATAGAAGGCAGGCAATCCGATTTTCTAGCATGCGATGACGTAGCGCGGTTCACGCGGTTATCTCGACCGGTCGAGGTTGCGAGCTTTACCTCGCTTTTACTCAATTCTCCCTTATTTTTTTCTTCTTTTTTACATTCTTGGCACGTGAGAAATCGCGTTATTGGACAAACTGAGAGATCGTCTAGACACTCATTTCCCATATAAAGAAGAAGATTTTGCATTTTTCATTCAATCCCTCTATCATTTCCAATATAATAACGATTTTCTTATTTTCTCCTGTTAAATACGAAAAAAAAAATCCAGTAAAAATGAAAAGTGACCATACTTGCCAATAAACCAATAAATGACCGAAAAAAAAATTCATCAAATCCATTGGACGATAAATAAATATTTATTTTCATTCTGTTCGGAAAATGTAGGCAATCAACCGAGCCTGCAGGAAGCATCATTCATAAAACCATTTCACGAACTTGTCACCCACATTGGCTATTGAAAAATATGGATATAAAATACAGACGGGCAATAAAAAAAAAAAACCCCTCACGTCAGAATATGAAGCTTGATTTTTTTTTCATCACGCGTATTTTTTTCTCCCATTTTTCATTGTAATACTCTATCGTCTGGAAAGTTGGACAGCGTATTATGGGGAGGGAGCGCGTGAGTTTCATCAAAACGCAATGGGGCTGGATAGAATTCTCGTATGTGTATATATATAAACACGTGAGCTATCAAGAATAACTTATCAGGCCTGTTGGAGCTGTCAGACAGAAGCAAAAGAAAAACATGTCGCTGGTGGAGGACAAGAGAAAAAATCGGGTGATGAGAGAAGTTGAGAGGGTGAAAGAGGAGACCAACGGGAAATAAGATTTTGCCCTTCGATCGAATGTCATCAGATCTCTTCATCGTGAGAGCCTCGATGCTTCGCGATGTTTGTTGCCAAACGTTCTCTGATGACGCTTGCACACAGACGCACACACAGAATCCACGAAAATCTACCCATTTCCTGCGGTATCAGTAACACGGTCCATTGAAAAAGCTTTCAATCATTTTTTTTTTCGCCTCGTCTTCCGCAGACATTTTGTGCGATATAGGACGTGAGAGCTCTCGACAAGATTTATCGAGGCCCTTCAATTCACATTTTTCAAATGATTAACTTCCACCTCTCTTTATCGTACATGCATTTTTTTCGGAATATTTTTAGACTCCATTATCTTTGTGCGCTTTTTTATTCTCCTTATTCTCTCAACTTGAAGTGAAACAATGACCAGCAATTTTTCTCGCGTCAATGAATTTTCCGAAAAGACGTGAAAAGTGCATCGCATCTCGTTCAGGAGAAAAACGAAACTCGATGGTATTTTATATATATATATATAGTGTATGTGTGTAGATTCGATCGGTTGGTCCAGAAAAGCTGGGTAAGCTGGACAAAGAGGCAGAGTTGAAAGATCGCATATAGCATGAGAAACAATGGACCAGGGTGGATTATTGTTAAGGTAGAAAGAACAGTGCAGGCCAGTTGGGCAGGAAACGAGGGGTTGAAAGGTGAGGGGCACGACTCATTACTTTTCGAACAATGCTGTTGGGAGGGAATCGGAAAAGGCTTCGTTCATTCGTCTCGTTAAAAAATAAAATTCATTATTATAATAAAATTAAAAAGATTTTTATCAAACTCAACATTTTTCATCATTCATAATATTTTCTTCACTCCATCACGTCTTCCCATCTGGAGTATGAATTTTTTTCAACCCCACAACAAAAATGGCGACCCTGTAAAAATATATGAATAGCATTGTAAAAATGAGGAATTGAGAAAAATGTATGATTTTTATTACCCCATCAATTCCGTGTCCTATTAATCTCTATTAATTTAGTGGACAATCTCTATCAATGATAATAATTGTAGCCTCATTATCGTACAGGTAACTTCGAAGGCATACAAGAGAATCCGTCCCCTAATATATATATCACTGCATCCACATCCTGACCCGCCGTCATCGTTGTCGGACCCTTCGTAATTAATTGCTTAGGCACAGCCAGAGCGTCGTTACAAAACACCGGAATAAACCGAGCGTCATGGCAAGTTAATTACAACCACCTTTTCAACGCGTTGCACGATGCAATCAAGTGATTATTGTTCGTTGACGACGGGCAACTGGCGTGCTGGGGACGCTATATCGTATCAAAAGGGCCAGCTATTAACCCAAACGAACGTTTTAACTGCCTGCTGTGCTTTTCCCTTCTAACGAGCAGACCCACAGAACGTTCTTCGATCCTCGTTAAATAGAAGAGAGAGAAAGAGAGAGCACTTACTAAAGGCAGGTATACCCATTGAAGGACAAAATGTGGTTCCTTCATAAAAGGTGCACTTACAGCTCCGAGCCTGGTGTGACTGACGTCGAACTAAATCCTATATTTTTCCAGATACCGTTCAACGTTTCAAGCGACTAATTAACTTCATTTTTATCAAAGTTTTATTAAAAAAAAAAAACAATGAAGCAACGAGTAAAGCACGAACGTACATTGTAAACTTTACAAAAAATTCAGAGGACAAAGTAATAAAAGTCAGCCTGAATATTGAAAGATTTCATTGCAATAGCGATTAAACCATAAATGCGACGGGAATTATAAAAATTGTAATATCAAAGTAAATTTAGTGAAACTATGATGAATTTTACAATTTCTCGAAATGACTTGTGGTTCATCGAATTTTGTATACTGCTGAGTTGCAGTTGAGATTTTGGCGAAAGACTTAGCCAGTTATAATATAATAGTTAATATTTCTCATTTATTAAATCGTCAATAAAAAATGGATTGAAATTAATTTTACGATAAAATGGAACAGAAATGGAAGATTTATTAAGTTATGAAAATACTGAGAATTTTGTTTTTTTTTTTTTTCAATATGCTCGAATAAAGTCACAACCAGTGACATTTTTTTCTCGTCTGCTATATCGGTGAGGCGATCGATTCTCAATTTTGGAAACGTGCGACTCAACCTTTTTTTTTACGACAGAAGGCTACTACGTGCTCGCGAGAAGAGACACATAACAGAGGAATGACAGAGAACCAAGATCAGGCTGGTAAAGTGGCCACTTTATTGCTATCGGGGGAAAAATAAGAGACATTTGGGGGCTGAGAGAGAGAGACTCTTTATTTTTATTTATTCGTCGATGCGAACGACCGCGTTGCTGTTGCTGAACTTGACGAATATCTATCGATGAAACTTTTCTGTACATGTATAGAAAGCACATTTTTCCGAGAGAAAAAAAAAAACTCGTCGTGGTACACAGGGGAAAAAAAGTCTCGTCGTTTTTCACTAGTACGAAACTGTAAACTTTTACGCTGAGAAAGTATAAAAGTAGTACACACACACACTGATGGAGAGCTGAAACTTAACGTGGTAAACGAACTCACTCTGTTTCAATTACACGAATGTTGCTCGTGCTCTCACGTGCTTCTTTAAAACTTTTTTCAATTTTTATTCTACGTCGTCTTAAGGTGAAACTTTCTCCTCGATATAATCGATCCTCATTAATTAGGAGCTTGGATCTAGTAATAAAGGAGAAATATTGTTAAATATATTTTTTTTTTAATCGAGTTGTTTCTGTGCTCCCTCATTGAAAGTCCTGAGAGATTTGATTTTTGAGAATTTTGGTACACGCAGATATACATTTGACAAAACTCTGAGCCTCCAAGGAGAACCAAAAAAATTGGTTGCTCAGTCTCATCCACTTTATCCCCATATTAGGCTGTTTTTTCATGACTCGTTGATCTGCGGTCCATGTACTGTCCTATACATATATATATATATATACATGAGAGAGACAGGGAGGTAATCACGCACGATCCAACGAAGATAAAATAGCCCAAAGCGAAAAGACTATAAATACATAGTAAGTAAGTACTATATAACCAGAAACGAGGCAGAAAAAAAGACTGAGTTTTTTTTTTCTCCAAGATCACGAGGCATTCTGCCCCTAATGAAATTAAATTACTCGAAGCGTTTGAATAGCTCAACATCTATTCAGAGAAGGGTACGTATATAAGAAGAAGTCAGCCCGTCTGCCCTGTCCGAGCTTCTACCTACTTAGCTATAATGTATCCCTATTCCACCCCTGATTTACATTTTTTTGGCCTCCTTCGTGATAAGCATCGACCCGTTTGTCTGACACCGTGAGGCTATTCATGATCGATAGGCTCAGTGCGCGTCAATAATTTTCCATTTGCATAAATTGTCGATAAATTTAGCATGTTTTTCCGAAAGAAAATTAACTTATTATAATAAAAAAAGTCACTCTTATTTAAATTATTTTTTTTTTTACAGACAACCACTAAACTAGTTTACCCAACCACTACAAATATTCTGTTGCTCTCGTTATCACAAACTACTATTTCGATATCTCTGGTTTTTTAGGGTCGTGTCAGCGAATCGCCGCGAGATTATACATATTTGAGCTTTTTTTTTTTACCACGCGTTTCATCTCCGCCATTTTACGATTTCCCTGGTCATCGTTGCTGGTCCGACCGAACTCTCGACCATGTGCATATAGATACTCACATTTTTCTGCACATATCGATGGTATATAACGTCACAGAGGCATATATAAGCTATATGGCTAATACATAACCGACAAGCCATTTTAACTTTGAATCGTCGATAGATATATATATATATATATATATTTAGACAGCGCGTCGAGGAAATAGAAGATGTAAATCACGAACGATACGAGGTGTTAGCCGATGATGCAGCATATATATATACATGTTTGTACGTCCACAGCGCAGAGAGAGAAAGGGACAGAGAATTCTGAGCCCTGAGAGTGGTCTCTCTAGTGTACTGATGCTGTATGTTGCTGTTGCGCACATGCAGCTCAAACGCTTCGCGTATGCCGATACCACTGATATATCGTTCCACCTACGTCTGGCATGTTTATGTTACAACTGGTCTCTATGTACAGGCTGATTCAGAAAATGTACATTTATTGATTGATGATTTATCATAGTCACCTGAGAAAAACTATTTACGATAATTTTATTTTAATTCGCAATAGTTTTTCATAATTTGATTAAGAGTTCAACGGTCATGCACATTTTTATATAGAGATTCCAAAAGCTTTTGTAGCTTTTTGCTTTGTAGCAAAGCATGAATTGAACGACGTATATTATAAAGAGTCTATTATGAATTTAAAAAAAAAATTGGTCAATTATAATTTTGCTTATTGGTCAGATTCAGCGTCAGAAAAGTTGCCCACCATCGAGTAATATATGATTTATTCTAAATCAGCCTCTATGTGTATCTATAGATATAGATATATCGTGATTAGTCGCCAAGGTGGCCAGTTGTGCACGAGTGCAAACTGCATTCACTCAAACCTGACACACACACACATATGCATATATATATATCGCACATGTGCTATCCTAGATATTGCATAATTGTGAGAGTCGAAGTGTGCATATTTTATGCTCGTTCGTAAAGCATCATTTCAGGACACCATTAACGAGGATAATTATACAAAATTACTCATTATATGATAACCGTGCTTGGATATTATGCAACGATAAAAATAAATTTATTAAAATTACATGAAACTTGTGTGAATTGAATAACGAGTATAATATATGGCAATTGGACAATTTACAAACTGGCTGAATAAATGTCGAAATAAATTTTGTTCATTTTACATTTGTCGATAGTCGATTTCGATTAAATTTTTTGTATTAATTTTTTCATGCAATTTTTTTAAATAAATAATCCGAATAAGTGGGAAGGTATTTTTTTTCGTTTGTTTTTTTGCGCCTTCGAATGAGGAGACAGAACGGAACGTAGCTGAAGGCCAAACGGAAAAGAATTGGTAAATTCGAAGTGCAACTACCTCACATTCTCTCGGCCCAAATTCTCACATATAGGTCGATCCATATTCCTTGAAATGGGTCAAGGTCTCGCTTGTCCCTTTCGCCCCTTTCTAGCTCAGCCCTCCCTTAACCTACCCGCATACAATTCGTCCACTTTTCTTTATATAGTGGTAATAGTTGAGAGGATCAATTATTATAGTATCACCCACTCTCTTCTCTTATCCATTTCCTATTTCCCTCCCTCTCTCTCTCTCTCTCTCTCTCCCTCTCTCTCTCTCTCTCTCTCTCTCTCTCTC